>CAWUFW010024031.1:0-66498 GCA_963921515.1 Calotriton arnoldi | reverse complement strand
TTTGCAGAGGGTGTTCGTCTTAAAATGCGAGCATTATGGTCTCTAGGGAGACAAAACATACAGACTGCGTGTTTGTCGTTTCAGGGTGAACTTTCAGGGGTAGTTAAGGTAGGATTTTGAAGATCGTGCTCATGCTCTAAAATTGCACCCCATGGATTCCACATGTACTACTTATCATTCTCTGACTACGTCAAAATCCTTTCTAACAAAATCTCATAAAACCTTTCTCCAGCGTCGAACATCGATCACGTTGGACGGGGTGCTGCGGTTGTGGCGGCCTGCCTCCCTGAGCCACCACCCACAGGGAAGCCAGCAGGAGGTCGCGGGTGGACACCAGGCATGAGCCAGGGGGAGCAAAGCGTGGGGGCAGGAGGAAAAGCCTCCCCACGTGGCTCCCCTTGGAAACTGTGCCAGGTAGGGAGGAGGGCGGGGCGGCGGGGCCTGCCACCGCGGAGCCAGCACAGCCGAGTGCAGGCGCGGGGACACACACTGCAGCTTTGGATCTCCCAGGGGAAAATGGGCCAATAGACCTCTCAATGAGCACCCCGCACAGGAGTAAGGAGGAACAGAATGCTGGGCCACTAGGCCCAGCAACTAAAAGATCGAAATGGGCCATGCCTGGGCTAGTGGTGGGAGGACTGGCAGGGGAGGAGAACCCAATGCAGCGCTTGGACATGAGGGCAGAGGATCCAGTGGGGGGGAGGTGGGGACGCCCCCAGACCCCCTCTACTCAGCAGATGGCAGGGCATGGATCTAGAGGCGCGGATAAGAGAGCAGTGCCTCATCGTCCAACAGACAGAGGAGAGATGGGCACATATGTGTGAAGCCAGGGAGAGAGCGGTGGCCCTCCCACCTATGAGGGGGGACCCCCAACCCGGAGAGGATCAGGGGAAAGAAGGAAGGGCAGGTGGGCAAAAAGGTAGAGGGCAGTGGGTGTGGGTCACAGAGAATCAAGCCAGTGAGGGGGTTAAGGTGACAGCCAGCATGGCTGAGGGGGCCGGTGGTGCGTGGGACCCTTCAGGTTGGAGCAGCCAGGTGGGGAAAGGGGACGAGACACGCGAGCGAGGCCGGTAGAAAGGTTGCGTAGCCAATGGGGCGCAAGATGGCCCCAAGACATTGGCCAGAAGCAGCTGGGGGGACCGTGGAGGCCTGCCCTCTGTCGAGGGCCAGAGCACAATGATCGGTGGCTAAGAAGAGTGTGGTGCAGGAGCCTGTGTGTAGTGCATTTGAGGGTGATGCGGAGCTGGTATTGGATTATGAGGATGATAGCGACAATTGGGAGGAAGGAGAGTTGCGTGATGATGTGGAGGCAGTGGGGCGACCTGGGGGCAGCGGCGCAGACATACGGAAAAGTTGGTGTTTTTCAGGTGGCAAGTGCGACCAACAAAGCCCACTGGGCACCAGAGCAGCAGTGGCTGACTCAAAGACAAAGCCGTCAACAGCAAAGTGATGCCAGGTAAAGGTGAGTGGTGGACGGCATGGGATGATGGGGATGCGGGTGCTAAGGGGAAGGCTTGCAGGTCAGTGGGGGATGGGGTGGTGGGGGAACCAAGGGCAGAGACAGCGGGCCCAGTTGCGGCGCCTACGGAGCTCAAGAAATGGGACAGCAGTAAACAGCTGGTAGGTACCGGGGTCCAGACGGATGGGACTGTGGGGGCGGATGGGAAAGACGAAAAAGCAGAAGACAAACATCACAAAAAATTGCCCTACATGGGCTTGGCGATACTGCTGGGGTCTCATTTGTCGGACAAAACAAAAAATATGATTTGGAAACATGAATATGTTGATGTTTTCAAACTCCTCCACAGGGAGATCCAGGCCAAAGAGGGATCTAAAGAAGAAGAGTGGTAATTGATCAGAAGGCCGATGGTGCCCATTAACATGGAAAATTGGACCTCCGCTTGCTTGATTTACGCCAGCATTTACTACGAGCGTCATTTAGATAGGGCAATCGCCTTGCTGAAATACATGGACATTATTCGCAAGGCACAGATGCATTTTGGGGGATACGCCTGGTTGAGCTACAATGAGGAGTTTAGAGCCAGGGTCAGTAGTAACCCAGATAAACCATGGGGGAGGTGGATTCGGAACTCTGGATGCAGTGGATGTCGTCCACCCAATCCTCGGCATGCACACATACAGCCAGTGGCCTGCCTGTGTCTTATCAGTCCTTTCAGTCACGTCCTGCTCTACAGGGAGCAGGGGGGCTGGACTTCCACAGAAACCGGCAGGACCCATCACAGGGGCATGTTGGAACTTCAATAAGGGATTTTGCTCCAGGCACCCCTGCAAGTTCAAACACGAATGCTCCAAGTGTGGGGGACGCCACCCTATTACACAGTGTTTCACTTTGGCCACTACAGCGGAGCAGTAGAAGGCCTCTAGAGGCCAGGGGTAGTCTAGATCGAAGGGCCACTACACCAGTTAGAGTGGAAGCACTGGGTCCATGGCTCTCGGTTTATCCTGACAAGGAGGCGGCATTGCTGTTACAGTGGGGTTTCACCGAGTGGTTTCAGCAGGGGTACCAGGGTCCGAGGGGGTGCATATGGGTGGGCAATTTGAAGTCAGCAAGGGAACTTCCTCAGGTGGTGGCAACAAAGCTAGAGAAAGAAGTGGCAGAGGGCAGGATTGCTGTTCCATTCATTGAATGTCCACTGGAGGATTTGATAATTTCACATTTGGGAGTAGTACCAAAAAAGGAGCTGGGGGAATTAAGGATAATTCACCACCTATCCTGGCCAGAAGGCGGGTCGGTCAATGACTTTATCACTGAAGAAGATTCCAGGGTACTGTATGCCTCAGTGGATGATGCTATCCGCCTGGGGCGGGGGTGTGGACGAGGAGCTGAAATTGCAAAATGCGATGTCAGGTCTGCCATTCGCTTACTGCCCAGTCACCCGGTGGATTTCCCGCTGTTAGGAATGCAATTTGGGGGTGCCATCTATGTGGACAAGGTCCTGCCAATGGGCTGTGCTATTTCTTGTGCCTTGTTTGAGATGTTCAGTATGCTCCTGCAGTGGGTGTTGACCAAAAGCAGCGGCCACCACGGGTTGTCTCATTATCTTGACGACTTCTTGTTTGTGGGAAAGGGGGCTTCCGGTGACTGCGTTTGGGCACTGTGCCAATTTGTAGTCTTAACATAATACTTTGGGGTGCCGTTGGTGCCTGAGAAGAAGGTCGGGCCTAGTTGCATGCTGACTTTCTTGGGAATTGAGCTGGACTCAGTGCGATGGGTGGCCCATTTGCCCAAGGGGAAGGTGGAAGAAATCCAGGCTTTTCTACTGCAGGTGGTGGGAGAGGAAAAGATTGGATTAGGAGCTGTACAGAAGTTGCTGGGTTTCCTGAACTTTACGTGCAGGGTGGTGACATTTTACAGGCATCTTGGCATGGCCATGTCAGGGGCTCTGATGCCGCACCACAGGGTGTGAATCTCCTTGGGTGTCAGGGCAGACTTGGGTGCGTGGCAGATGTTCCTGGAAGAATTCAATGTGGTGTCCTTGGATTTTCTGGAGGAGAAAAGAGTCTGGCAGGTTCAGACCTTCTCAGATGTGGCCAGATCCTTGGGTTTTGGGCTGTTTTGTGATGAGAGATGGTGCACGGAAAAGTGGCCACCAAACTAGCTGAGTCAGGGATGGAGCATTGCTTTATTGGAGTTTTTTCTGTTGTTGGTGGCACTGGCAGTCTGGGGAGACGAGCTGAAAACAGGACTGTGCTTTTCCATGTGGAAAACATGACTGTGGTGGAACTGGTAAACAGGTAAACGGGCATAGAGCGAGGGACCTGAGGGTGTTGCGGTTCATGTTGGTGTGCTTGCGACTTAATGTTGTTTTCAGGGCAAAGCACATACTGGGGGCCAGCAATGATACAGCCGATTCCTTGTCTCGTTTGCAGTGGCACCGTTTCCGTGGTCTGGCGCCAGGAGCAGAGGAATTCAAGACCGAATTGCCGGAGGACATCTGGGCCTGGGGGGAATGAGAGTGATTGGCCTGGTCGAGAAGTCATTGGCCGAATCTACCAGGAGAAGCTACAGACTGGCATGGAGCGAGTTTGGGGAATTCTGGGGCAGCTCTTCAGAAGCAATGCGCCTTAAGCGGCAGGACACTGAGCAGGGAGTTTTAAGTGTTGTTCTGACTCGCATAGAAAAGGGTTTGTCACATACGACTATTGCGGACAAATTAGCCGGGATCTCCTTTTACAGTAAACTGTATTTGGGTTTTGACCCTGCCAAGGATGAGATTCTGGGCAAGATGTTGAAAGTGTGGGGCAGGGAACAGGTGGGTGGGGAGAGGCGCTCCGCGTGATGCTATCATTTGAGTTGTTACAGGAGCTGTTGGGGGTTTTGGCTTTGTGCTGCTATGATCCATTTGAGGTTGCGTTTTTTAGGCTTTGAATGAGTTGGAAGTTTTTTGGGGCATTCCGAGTCTCAGAGCTGTTGGAACAACGCGCAATGGGGTGGGGGTGTTATATGAGGATGTGCGATTGGACCATGGGAGGCTGGGGATCTGGCTGAGTCGATCTAAAACAGATCAGGCAGGCAGGGGTCGTTGGGTATGGCTGGCGGAAAGTGGTTGTAGCGACGAATGCCCCGTCCGGTCGAGGAAGGTCACGGTCTGGCCCAGCAAGGACCAGGAGAAAACAACAGCTTGCAGGGCACAGAGTGCGAGGAGGTCGAAGTCCTTTGTACAAAATGAGCGCAGAGATTGGGGCTATCGATAGCCCAATGCACTTGGTTGGGGAACGCCAACAAGCATATGCACTTGCAAATGGGCGCGGTGCACAGGGGTTCGGGTTATGCGGTCCCCAAGAGGGATACTGGCCTCAAACTTGGTGAGAGGGCAGCTCGACCTCAGGGAATGTAGGACCCCACCTTCTGTGTTGCTGGAGCCTTCAGAGTCTGCAGGAGCTCAGGATCAGCAGAATGGTCAGTTGCGTTACGGTGCCTGCGAATGCAGGGGAGTGACTCCTTCACCCCAAGGGAGATACCTCAGTTGTTCTTGATGCTCCACAGGTCCGGCACGGAGCCTGTATGGTGCACGGGCACAGACGATGCTTTGGACGGAGAGGGAGATGAAGTCGGGCCCAGTCGAAGTCCAGCGAAGTCCAGAGTGTCCAGACGTTCGAAGGGGAGTGGTTTCTTGATCAGAATCTTGTCCACGTCGAATCTAGGGTCCTACAGCCAGGTAAGCCCTTTTGTACCCAAGGGAGAGGGTTGGACAGATTCAGGGGACCGTCCCTGGGGAGGGTCAGGACAGTGGGGAGGATACTCCCCTGTCCTTTGTCCAGTTTAGCGCCAGAGCAGGAGCCAACAGCTCCCAGGACTGGTTTGAACTGGACTATGCACAGGGACACCAAATGTGCCCCTCGTGCAGACTTTCAGGCACTTTGGAAGTGCACCCACCCAGCCCCAATACACTAACTCCTGTGAGGGAGGTGGTCACACCTCCCTGTGACATGATGCATATTGTGCTGCCTTCCTCTGCTTGAGCTTGGCTCAGCGGCAGGAGGGCAGAAATGTGTCTCTGATCGGCAGCATCCATTTTGTGCTGTCTTGGTCGAGAAGGCTGGTACCTGGAAGACCAGGGACCCCACGAAGCTTGCTTCTGAAGGGTGGAATCATTCCTCTCACACCGGTTACCGGTGTGGAGGTATGATTCCAAGGTGTTTGATACCAAACAGGACATGGTTTGTTGCAGCCGTTTTCGAGATAGCATTTTACGCAAGCATATAATGCACCTCTACCTATATGTCTGGCTGCCTCACCGACAACCCGGGGGAAAGGTCTCCGAAGGCTGCAGGGGTGGTCTGCTCATGCAGGGGCATCTTCTCACGTAAAACCCAGCACCATGCCTTCAGGATTGTCAAGGCCTGCTATAGGGGTGACTTATAAGTTTTAAGTGTAGTGACCTATAGATATAGTAAACCTATATCTAAAGTAAGTGGTGCATGCACCATCTTACACAGGTTGCAATGGCAGGCATGTAGTTCTCTTTGCATGGCCTCTCACGGGTGGCATAATACATGCTTCAGCCCATGGGAGGCCTCTGAGGTACCTATGCCCTGGGTACATGTGTACCATATACTAGGGACTGATAAGGGTACCCCCAGTATCCAATCTGGAGTGTACCTAAGTACATGACATAACATTTTAGGGAGAAAGCAGATAGGCTGGGGTCCTGATTAGCAGGATCCCAGTCAGACTAGTCAAAAACAGTGTAACATCAAGCAAAAAGTGGGGGTAACCATAGGAAGCAGATCCTACTTTCCTTCAGCACTAGGCAATTGAATGGCACTCATGTCAGATGACATTCTGTTATAGCTTTATGATGTCAGGGCACCACTTGACCAATTGTCCTGGGTGAAGGTGACACTAGAAGATGACACATCAGCAACTAAGCACTAGGTTACTATCTGTAATTATGACGGCAACGCAAATAGGAGGTGCAATAGGAAAGTACTCTGAACCATTGGGCTCCTTTGGAAAGTGAAATGGAGTTACAAGAACCCAGAGTATCCTCAACAACAATCCAGCATGAGTATCAGACTCCCACAAACAGAGTGCAGGGAAACAGGTTAAATGAGCTTCCCTCCATGAGAAAGTAAGTCAATCGCTGTAACTTAAAGCAACTCATTCCAGCCTCAAAGACAGTAATTTCCTCTGATGACATAATGCTAGCACAAGTATCTCAAGCAGGGTTTGTCAGCCTCGGAGACAGTCAAAGTCTTTGTTTAGCTATCATGAACACTAAAATGTCATCCACAATACCACCATCTCGACAGTAATTATACTTATGCGGAAGACCCCACTACAAGGTACTGAGGACCTTCAGATGGTATGGACCTGTTTTAATGATGAGCAAACTGAATAAATGTGAGTTTGACTTACCATATAAATTGATAAAGGAATGCAGGATGCGTATTTTTTTCTCTCATAAATGCAGAGAAATTCTCTTCTGCAACACTGCCACTGCTGGTCATTCAGTATATTCTGCAGATGGAAAAGTCCACTGTTAGTGCATTTACCATAATTAGAAATTGAACATTTTCAAACTAATGCAATACAACAAAAAATGGATTTTTATAAAGCCTTAATAGTTCAGTACTATGGTGTGTGAGATATTGTGAAAATCTACAGCTCACTAGAAATTCAAATCTCAATTTTTGTTTTCAGGCTAGCATACATTTCTCAATCCTATGCACCATCTGCTACCACTCACTACGCAACTCTCGCACCTCTATTAGGACATAGATAAAAAGATCTTATTACCAGCCAAGTGACAGAGTACCATTCTAACTGCAATTCTTTTAGGTTATGGTACACCAATAGCAATGAAGTCATCTGATAAGTTGAGGGAGGAAGGTTTATGCTACAGTTAGTGGGAATAATATAAATTATGAATAAGAGATTTTAACATCTTCATTTTAGCACATCCCTGTTAGTTAAGCAATAGTGAAGTTGAGAATATTATGATCAGCCACACCTTCAAACAAATAAGTCGCAAATAATGCCCTCATTTCTTTCATCCCACCCTCTTAGTCTTCAGCTGGACGTCCTGTCTACCCTGCTACCCATTTCAACACCATGATAATTGTATCCTATTGCTTGCTAGGCAATTGATTGGCACTTGTAAGAAGTTGGCCTGGTATATGATGCCCACTAATTAAAGTGGGCACCTTGCACCAGTCCAAACAACCCTTATGGTGATTTAAGAGGTCAAACATAACCTTAGAAAGCTAGCCAAGTGGTAGCTGTGGAGAGCAGCCTTCAGGCTTAGACTTGAAGGAATTTTAAGCAGCTTGTTTTACCAGAATGCAACCTTATAGTATTGGTTAAATGAAAGGAGAACCACACAGTAGTGATAAAAATATGTATTTATTATTAGAAAACACCTTAAATACCTCACAGCATCTGCTACATGCAGATAAACACAAAGCACACAATACTGTAGCACAGAAACAATCGTAAGTAGCACTAATACACAGTGGGCTCCAGGGGAGACCAAACCTTATACTAAAATAGTGGTATAAGAACCACGACTCGAGTCAAGACAGTGTCTAGAGGTTGTAGAATCCCTAGGACCCCAAAGAACCACCCAAGGTAAGTAAGGAGGGACCCCACGGAGGACGGGTGCAGTGTGAGAACACGACCGCGTGCTACGTACAATTCAATGGGAGAGTCGCGGTTGCAGTTTTAGTGTTTAAGGAGCCTTCCCAGTGGATTACGAAGAAACCCTATAGAACATAGAAGGTTGGAGAGCCACCCCACCCGTGGATACTGAAGTACCAGAGTTACCTATCCCAGGGAAGCCGGGTGCATAGGGTCGAAGTGGCGTCGGAAACCGCCGTCGTTCTCAATGGGAGTCTTCAAAGAAATGCCACTGCTAGAAAGAAGAAAAGTGTCCGGTGGAACCCACAGGTGGATTCTTGAAGGAAGGAACCTGAAAGTAGAGGGGACAGAGTCTGGGTCACTCAGGAGTGACCAGGGCCTCGGTAGAAGAAAGTCCACCGATGTCGGGTGCTTCAGGTGTGAAGATGGAGATCTTGACTCTACGGCTGCAGGGACCAGGAGACGTCGAGGATGACCAGGAGCCGGATACGAGCTGTCCCACGAAGGTTGTCGAGTGCTGAGGGGTCGGTGTCCGGCGGGAGCACCAACAAGCCTTTTCAGCGGCAACCCACGAAGAAGGTCGAGGAAGGTCACGGTCTGGCCCAGCAAGGACCAGGAGACTCACCACAGCAAGGGGAGTCAGGGCAGGCCTGGAGCAACCAGGGGAGCCGAAGAAAATCAGTGTTGTCCCTCAAATGGACCTAGAGGCCGAAGGCACACGAGTCGCGAGGGGACCTCCAGCAGTTTCACAAAACAACAGCTTGCAGGGCACAGAGTGCGAGGAGGTCGAAGTCCTTTGTACAAAATGAGCGCGGAGGTTGGGGCTATCGATAGCCCAATGCACTTGGTTGGGGAACGCCAACAAGCATATGCACTTGCAAATGGGTGCGGTGCACAGGGGTTCGGGTTATGCGGTCCCCAAGAGGGATACTGGCCTCAAACTTGGTGAGAGGGCAGCTCGAACTCAGGAAACGTAGGACCCCACCTTCTGTGTTGCTGGAGCCTTCGGAGTCTGCAGGAGCTCAGGATCAGCAGACTGGTCAGTTGCGTTACGGTGCCTGTGAATGCAGGGGAGTGACTCCTTCACCCCAAGGGAGATACCTCAGTTGTTCTTGATGCTCCACAGGTCCGGCACGGAGCCTGTATGGTGCACGGGCACAGACGATGCTTTGGACGGAGAGGGAGATGAAGTCGGGCCCAGTCGAAGTCCAGCGAAGTCCAGAGTGTCCAGACGTTCGAAGGGGAGTGGTTTCTTGATCAGAATCTTGTCCACGTCGAATCTAGGGTCCTACAGCCAGGTAAGCCCTTTTGTACCCAAGGGAGAGGGTTGGACAGATTCAGGGGACCGTCCCTGGGGAGGGTCAGGACAGTGGGGAGGATACTCCCCTGTCCTTTGTCCAGTTTAGCGCCAGAGCAGGAGCCAACAGCTCCCAGGATTGGTTTGAACTGGACTATGCACAGGGACACCAAATGTGCCCCTCGTGCAGACTTTCAGGCACTTTGGAAGTGCACCCACCCAGCCCCAATACACTAAATCCTGTGAGGGAGGTGGTCACACCTCCCTGTGACATGATGCATATTGTGCTGCCTTCCTCTGCTTGAGCTTGGCTCAGCGGCAGGAGGGCAGAAATGTGTCTCTGATCGGCAGCATCCATTTTGTGCTGTCCGGGTCGAGAAGGCTGGTACCTGGAAGACCAGGGACCCCACGAAGCTTGCTTCTGAAGGGTGGAATCATTCCTCTCACACCGGTTACCGGTGTGGAGGTATGATTCCAAGGTGTTTGATACCAAACAGGACATGGTTTGTTGCAGCCGTTTTCGAGATAGCATTTTACGCAAGCATATAATGCACCTCTACCTATATGTCTGGCTGCCTCACCGACAACCCGGGGGAAAAGTCTCCGAAGGCTGCAGGGGTGGTCTGCTCATGCAGGGGCATCTTCTCACGTAAAACCCAGCACCATGCCTTCAGGATTGTCAAGGCCTGCTATAGGGGTGACTTATAAGTTTTAAGTGTAGTGACCTATAGATATAGTAAACCTATATCTAAAGTAAGTGGTGCATGCACCATCTTACACAGGTTGCAATGGCAGGCATGTAGTTCCCTTTGCATGGCCTCTCACGGGTGGCATAATACATGCTTCAGCCCATGGGAGGCCTCTGAGGTACCTATGCCCTGGGTACATGTGTACCATATACTAGGGACTGATAAGGGTACCCCAGTATCCAATCTGGAGTGTACCTAAGTACATGACATAACATTTTAGGGAGAAAGCAGATAGGCTGGGGTCCTGATTAGCAGGATCCCAGTCAGACTAGTCAAAAACAGTGTAACATCAAGCAAAAAGTGGGGGTAACCATAGGAAGCAGATCCTACTTTCCTTCAGCACTAGGCAATTGAATGGCACTCATGTCAGATGACATTCTGTTATAGCTTTATGATGTCAGGGCACCACTTGACCAATTGTCCTGGGTGAAGGTGACACTAGAAGATGACATCAGCAACTAAGCACTAGGTTACTATCTGTAATTATGACGGCAACGCAAATAGGAGGTGCAATAGGAAAGTACTCTGAACCATTGGGCTCCTTTGGAAAGTGAAATGGAGTTACAAGAACCCAGAGTATCCTCAACAACAATCCAGCATGAGTATCAGACTCCCACAAACAGAGTGCAGGGAAACAGGTTAAATGAGCTTCCCTCCATGAGAAAGTAAGTCAATCGCTGTAACTTAAAGCAACTCATTCCAGCCTCAAAGACAGTAATTTCCTCTGATGACATAATGCTAGCACAAGTATCTCAAGCAGGGTTTGTCAGCCTCGGAGACAGTCAAAGTCTTTGTTTAGCTATCATGAACACTAAAATGTCATCCACAATACCACCATCTCGACAGTAATTATACTTATGCGGAAGACCCCACTACAAGGTACTGAGGACCTTCAGATGGTATGGACCTGTTTTAATGATGAGCAAACTGAATAAATGTGAGTTTGACTTACCATATAAATTGATAAAGGAATGCAGGATGCGTATTTTTTTTCTCTCATAAATGCAGAGAAATTCTCTTCTGCAACACTGCCACTGCTGGTCATTCAGTATATTCTGCAGATGGAAAAGTCCACTGTTAGTGCATTTACCATAATTAGAAATTGAACATTTTCAAACTAATGCAATACAACAAAAAATGGATTTTTATAAAGCCTTAATAGTTCAGTACTATGGTGTGTGAGATATTGTGAAAATCTACAGCTCACTAGAAATTCAAATCTCAATTTTTGTTTTCAGGCTAGCATACATTTCTCAATCCTATGCACCATCTGCTACCACTCACTACGCAACTCTCGCACCTCTATTAGGACATAGATAAAAAGATCTTATTACCAGCCAAGTGACAGAGTACCATTCTAACTGCAATTCTTTTAGGTTATGGTACACCAATAGCAATGAAGTCATCTGATAAGTTGAGGGAGGAAGGTTTATGCTACAGTTAGTGGGAATAATATAAATTATGAATAAGAGATTTTAACATCTTCATTTTAGCACATCCCTGTTAGTTAAGCAATAGTGAAGTTGAGAATATTATGATCAGCCACACCTTCAAACAAATAAGTCGCAAATAATGCCCTCATTTCTTTCATCCCACCCTCTTAGTCTTCAGCTGGACGTCCTGTCTACCCTGCTACCCATTTCAACACCATGATAATTGTATCCTATTGCTTGCTAGGCAATTGATTGGCACTTGTAAGAAGTTGGCCTGGTATATGATGCCCACTAATTAAAGTGGGCACCTTGCACCAGTCCAAACAACCCTTATGGTGATTTAAGAGGTCAAACATAACCTTAGAAAGCTAGCCAAGTGGTAGCTGTGGAGAGCAGCCTTCAGGCTTAGACTTGAAGGAATTTTAAGCAGCTTGTTTTACCAGAATGCAACCTTATAGTATTGGTTAAATGAAAGGAGAACCACACAGTAGTGATAAAAATATGTATTTATTATTAGAAAACACCTTAAATACCTCACAGTATCTGCTACATGCAGATAAACACAAAGCACACAATACTGTAGCACAGAAACAATCGTAAGTAGCACTAATACACAGTGGGCTCCAGGGGGAGACCAAACCTTATACTAAAATAGTGATATAAGAACCACGACTCGAGTCAAGACAGTGTCTAGAGGTTGTAGAATCCCTAGGACCCCAAAGAACCACCCAAGGTGAGTAAGGAGGGACCCCACGGAGGACGGGTGCAGTGTGAGAACACGACCGCGTGCTACGTACAATTCAATGGGAGAGTCGCGGTTGCAGTTTTAGTGTTTAAGGAGCCTTCCCAGTGGATTACGAAGAAACCCTATAGAACATAGAAGGTTGGAGAGCCACCCCACCCGTGGATACTGAAGTACCAGAGTTACCTATCCCAGGGAAGCCGGGTGCATAGGGTCGAAGTGGCGTCGGAAACCGCCGTCGTTCTCAATGGGAGTCTTCAAAGAAATGCCACTGCTAGAAAGAAGAAAAGTGTCCGGTGGAACCCAGAGGTGGATTCTTGAAGGAAGGAACCTGAAAGTAGAGGGGACAGAGTCTGGGTCACTCAGGAGTGACCAGGGCCTCGGTAGAAGAAAGTCCACCGATGTCGGGTGCTTCAGGTGTGAAGATGGAGATCTTGACTCTACGGCTGCAGGGACCAGGAGACGTCGAGGATGACCAGGAGCCGGATACGAGCTGTCCCACGAAGGTTGTCGAGTGCTGAGGGTTCGGTGTCCGGCGGGAGCACCAACAAGCCTTTTCAGCGGCAACCCACGAAGAAGGTCGAGGAAGGTCACGGTCTGGCCCAGCAAGGACCAGGAGACTCACCACAGCAAGGGGAGTCAGGGCAGGCCTGGAGCAACCAGGGGAGCCGAAGAAAATCAGTGTTGTCCCTCAAATGGACCTAGAGGCCGAAGGCACACGAGTCGCGAGGGGACCTCCAGCAGTTTCACAAAACAACAGCTTGCAGGGCACAGAGTGCGAGGAGGTCGAAGTCCTTTATACGAAATGTGCGCGGAGGTTGGGGCTATCGATAGCCCAATACACTTGGTTGGCAAACGCCAACAAGCATATGCACTTGCAAATGGGCGCGGTGCACAGGGGTTCGGGTTATGCGGTCCCCAAGAGGGATACTGGCCTCAAACTTGGTGAGAGGGCAGCTCGACCTCAGGGAATGTAGGACCCCACCTTCTGTGTTGCTGGAGCCTTCAGAGTCTGCAGGAGCTCAGGATCAGCAGAATGGTCAGTTGCGTTACGGTGCCTGCGAATGCAGTGTAGTGACTCCTTCCCACCAAGGGAGATACCTCAGTTGTTCTTGATGCTCCACAGGTCTGGCACGGAGCCTGTATGGTGCACGGGCACAGACGATGCTTTGGACGGAGAGGGAGATGTAGTCGGGCCCAGTCGAAGTCCAGTGAAGTCCAGAGTGTCCAGACGTTCGAAGGGGAGTGGTTTCTTGATCAGAATCTTGTCCACGTCGAATCTAGGGTCCTACAGCTAGGTAAGCCCTTTTGTACCCAAGGGAGAGGGTTGGACAGATTCAGGGGACCGTCCCTGGGGAGGGTCAGGACAGTGGGGAGGATACTCCCCTGTCCTCTGTCCTTTTTAGCGCCAGAGCAGGAGCCAACAGCTCCCAGGACTGGTTTGAACTGGACTATGCACAGGGACACCAAATGTGCCCCTCGTGCAGACTTTCAGGCACTTTGGAAGTGCACCCACCCAGCCCCAATACACTAAATCCTGTGAGGGAGGTGGTCACACCTCCCTGTGACATGATGCATATTGTGCTGCCTTCCTCTGCTTGAGCTTGGCTCAGCGGCAGGAGGGCAGAAATGTGTCTCTGATCGGCAGCATCCATTTTGTGCTGTCCGGGTCGAGAAGGCTGGTACCTGGAAGACCAGGGACCCCACGAAGCTTGCTTCTGAAGGGTGGAATCATTCCTCTCACACCGGTTACCGGTGTGGAGGTATGATTCCAAGGTGTTTGATACCAAACAGGACATGGTTTGTTGCAGCCGTTTTCGAGATAGCATTTTACGCAAGCATATAATGCACCTCTACCTATATGTCTGGCTGCCTCACCGACAACCCGGGGGAAAGGTCTCCGAAGGCTGCAGGGGTGGTCTGCTCATGCAGGGGCATCTTCTCACGTAAAACCCAGCACCATGCCTTCAGGATTGTCAAGGCCTGCTATAGGGGTGACTTATAAGTTTTAAGTGTAGTGACCTATAGATATAGTAAACCTATATCTAAAGTAAGTGGTGCATGCACCATCTTACACAGGTTGCAATGGCAGGCATGTAGTTCTCTTTGCATGGCCTCTCACGGGTGGCATAATACATGCTTCAGCCCATGGGAGGCCTCTGAGGTACCTATGCCCTGGGTACATGTGTACCATATACTAGGGACTGATAAGGGTACCCCCAGTATCCAATCTGGAGTGTACCTAAGTACATGACATAACATTTTAGGGAGAAAGCAGATAGGCTGGGGTCCTGATTAGCAGGATCCCAGTCAGACTAGTCAAAAACAGTGTAACATCAAGCAAATAGTGGGGGTAACCATAGGAAGCAGATCCTACTTTCCTTCAGCACTAGGCAATTGAATGGCACTCATGTCAGATGACATTCTGTTATAGCTTTATGATGTCAGGGCACCACTTGACCAATTGTCCTGGGTGAAGGTGACACTAGAAGATGACATCAGCAACTAAGCACTAGGTTACTATCTGTAATTATGACGGCAACGCAAATAGGAGGTGCAATAGGAAAGTACTCTGAACCATTGGGCTCCTTTGGAAAGTGAAATGGAGTTACAAGAACCCAGAGTATCCTCAACAACAATCCAGCATGAGTATCAGACTCCCACAAACAGAGTGCAGGGAAACAGGTTAAATGAGCTTCCCTCCATGAGAAAGTAAGTCAATCGCTGTAACTTAAAGCAACTCATTCCAGCCTCAAAGACAGTAATTTCCTCTGATGACATAATGCTAGCACAAGTATCTCAAGCAGGGTTTGTCAGCCTCGGAGACAGTCAAAGTCTTTGTTTAGCTATCATGAACACTAAAATGTCATCCACAATACCACCATCTCGACAGTAATTATACTTATGCGGAAGACCCCACTACAAGGTACTGAGGACCTTCAGATGGTATGGACCTGTTTTAATGATGAGCAAACTGAATAAATGTGAGTTTGACTTACCATATAAATTGATAAAGGAATGCAGGATGCGTATTTTTTTCTCTCATAAATGCAGAGAAATTCTCTTCTGCAACACTGCCACTGCTGGTCATTCAGTATATTCTGCAGATGGAAAAGTCCACTGTTAGTGCATTTACCATAATTAGAAATTGAACATTTTCAAACTAATGCAATACAACAAAAAATGGATTTTTATAAAGCCTTAATAGTTCAGTACTATGGTGTGTGAGATATTGTGAAAATCTACAGCTCACTAGAAATTCAAATCTCAATTTTTGTTTTCAGGCTAGCATACATTTCTCAATCCTATGCACCATCTGCTACCACTCACTACGCAACTCTCGCACCTCTATTAGGACATAGATAAAAAGATCTTATTACCAGCCAAGTGACAGAGTACCATTCTAACTGCAATTCTTTTAGGTTATGGTACACCAATAGCAATGAAGTCATCTGATAAGTTGAGGGAGGAAGGTTTATGCTACAGTTAGTGGGAATAATATAAATTATGAATAAGAGATTTTAACATCTTCATTTTAGCACATCCCTGTTAGTTAAGCAATAGTGAAGTTGAGAATATTATGATCAGCCACACCTTCAAACAAATAAGTCGCAAATAATGCCCTCATTTCTTTCATCCCACCCTCTTAGTCTTCAGCTGGACGTCCTGTCTACCCTGCTACCCATTTCAACACCATGATAATTGTATCCTATTGCTTGCTAGGCAATTGATTGGCACTTGTAAGAAGTTGGCCTGGTATATGATGCCCACTAATTAAAGTGGGCACCTTGCACCAGTCCAAACAACCCTTATGGTGATTTAAGAGGTCAAACATAACCTTAGAAAGCTAGCCAAGTGGTAGCTGTGGAGAGCAGCCTTCAGGCTTAGACTTGAAGGAATTTTAAGCAGCTTGTTTTACCAGAATGCAACCTTATAGTATTGGTTAAATGAAAGGAGAACCACACAGTAGTGATAAAAATATGTATTTATTATTAGAAAACACCTTAAATACCTCACAGTATCTGCTACATGCAGATAAACACAAAGCACACAATACTGTAGCACAGAAACAATCGTAAGTAGCACTAATACACAGTGGGCTCCAGGGGGAGACCAAACCTTATACTAAAATAGTGATATAAGAACCACGACTCGAGTCAAGACAGTGTCTAGAGGTTGTAGAATCCCTAGGACCCCAAAGAACCACCCAAGGTAAGTAAGGAGGGACCCCACGGAGGACGGGTGCAGTGTGAGAACACGACCGCGTGCTACGTACAATTCAATGGGAGAGTCGCGGTTGCAGTTTTAGTGTTTAAGGAGCCTTCCCAGTGGATTACGAAGAAACCCTTTAGAACATAGAAGGTTGGAGAGCCACCCCATCCGTGGATACTGAAGTACCAGAGTTACCTCTCCCAGGGAAGCCGGGTGCATAGGGTCGAAGTGGCGTCGGAAACCGCCGTCGTTCTCAATGGGAGTCTTCAAAGAAATGCCACTGCTGGAAAGAAGAAAAGTGTCCGGTGGAACCCACAGGTGGATTCTTGAAGGAAGGAACCTGAAAGTAGAGGGGACAGAGTCTGGGTCACTCAGGAGTGACCAGGGCCTCGGTAGAAGAAAGTCCACCGATGTCGGGTGCTTCAGGTGTGAAGATGGAGATCTTGACTCTACGGCTGCAGGGACCAGGAGACGTCGAGGATGACCAGGAGCCGGATACGAGCTGTCCCACGAAGGTTGTCGAGTGCTGAGGGTTCGGTGTCCGGCGGGAGCACCAACAAGCCTTTTCAGCGGCAACCCACGAAGAAGGTCGAGGAAGGTCACGGTCTGGCCCAGCAAGGACCAGGAGACTCACCACAGCAAGGGGAGTCAGGGCAGGCCTGGAGCAACCAGGGGAGCCGAAGAAAATCAGTGTTGTCCCTCAAATGGACCTAGAGGCCGAAGGCACACGAGTCGCGAGGGGACCTCCAGCAGTTTCACAAAACAACAGCTTGCAGGGCACAGAGTGCGAGGAGGTCGAAGTCCTTTGTACAAAATGAGCGCGGAGGTTGGGGCTATCGATAGCCCAATGCACTTGGTTGGGGAACGCCAACAAGCATATGCACTTGCAAATGGGTGCGGTGCACAGGGGTTCGGGTTATGCGGTCCCCAAGAGGGATACTGGCCTCAAACTTGGTGAGAGGGCAGCTCGACCTCAGGGAATGTAGGACCCCACCTTCTGTGTTGCTGGAGCCTTCAGAGTCTGCAGGAGCTCAGGATCAGCAGAATG
Organism: Calotriton arnoldi; assembly: GCA_963921515.1. Lineage (NCBI taxonomy): Eukaryota > Metazoa > Chordata > Amphibia > Caudata > Salamandridae > Calotriton > Calotriton arnoldi. Next base: position 48,913 of record CAWUFW010024031.1, on the reverse strand, counting down.
GTCAGTTGCGTTACGGTGCCTGCGAATGCAGGGGAGTGACTCCTTCACCCCAAGGGAGATACCTCAGTTGTTCTTGATGCTCCACAGGTCCGGCACGGAGCCTGTATGGTGCACGGGCACAGACGATGCTTTGGACGGAGAGGGAGATGAAGTCGGGCCCAGTCGAAGTCGAAGTCCAGAGTGTCCAGACGTTCGAAGGGGAGTGGTTTCTTGATCAGAATCTTGTCCACGTCGAATCTAGGGTCCTACAGCCAGGTAAGCCCTTTTGTACCCAAGGGAGAGGGTTGGACAGATTCAGGGGACCGTCCCTGGGGAGGGTCAGGACAGTGGGGAGGATACTCCCCTGTCCTTTGTCCAGTTTAGCGCCAGAGCAGGAGCCAACAGCTCCCAGGATTGGTTTGAACTGGACTATGCACAGGGACACCAAATGTGCCCCTCGTGCAGACTTTCAGGCACTTTGGAAGTGCACCCACCCAGCCCCAATACACTAAATCCTGTGAGGGAGGTGGTCACACCTCCCTGTGACATGATGCATATTGTGCTGCCTTCCTCTGCTTGAGCTTGGCTCAGCGGCAGGAGGGCAGAAATGTGTCTCTGATCGGCAGCATCCATTTTGTGCTGTCCGGGTCGAGAAGGCTGGTACCTGGAAGACCAGGGACCCCACGAAGCTTGCTTCTGAAGGGTGGAATCATTCCTCTCACACCGGTTACCGGTGTGGAGGTATGATTCCAAGGTGTTTGATACCAAACAGGACATGGTTTGTTGCAGCCGTTTTCGAGATAGCATTTTACGCAAGCATATAATGCACCTCTACCTATATGTCTGGCTGCCTCACCGACAACCCGGGGGAAAGGTCTCCGAAGGCTGCAGGGGTGGTCTGCTCATGCAGGGGCATCTTCTCACGTAAAACCCAGCACCATGCCTTCAGGATTGTCAAGGCCTGCTATAGGGGTGACTTATAAGTTTTAAGTGTAGTGACCTATAGATATAGTAAACCTATATCTAAAGTAAGTGGTGCATGCACCATCTTACACAGGTTGCAATGGCAGGCATGTAGTTCTCTTTGCATGGCCTCTCACGGGTGGCATAATACATGCTTCAGCCCATGGGAGGCCTCTGAGGTACCTATGCCCTGGGTACATGTGTACCATATACTAGGGACTGATAAGGGTACCCCCAGTATCCAATCTGGAGTGTACCTAAGTACATGACATAACATTTTAGGGAGAAAGCAGATAGGCTGGGGTCCTGATTAGCAGGATCCCAGTCAGACTAGTCAAAAACAGTGTAACATCAAGCAAATAGTGGGGGTAACCATAGGAAGCAGATCCTACTTTCCTTCAGCACTAGGCAATTGAATGGCACTCATGTCAGATGACATTCTGTTATAGCTTTATGATGTCAGGGCACCACTTGACCAATTGTCCTGGGTGAAGGTGACACTAGAAGATGACATCAGCAACTAAGCACTAGGTTACTATCTGTAATTATGACGGCAACGCAAATAGGAGGTGCAATAGGAAAGTACTCTGAACCATTGGGCTCCTTTGGAAAGTGAAATGGAGTTACAAGAACCCAGAGTATCCTCAACAACAATCCAGCATGAGTATCAGACTCCCACAAACAGAGTGCAGGGAAACAGGTTAAATGAGCTTCCCTCCATGAGAAAGTAAGTCAATCGCTGTAACTTAAAGCAACTCATTCCAGCCTCAAAGACAGTAATTTCCTCTGATGACATAATGCTAGCACAAGTATCTCAAGCAGGGTTTGTCAGCCTCGGAGACAGTCAAAGTCTTTGTTTAGCTATCATGAACACTAAAATGTCATCCACAATACCACCATCTCGACAGTAATTATACTTATGCGGAAGACCCCACTACAAGGTACTGAGGACCTTCAGATGGTATGGACCTGTTTTAATGATGAGCAAACTGAATAAATGTGAGTTTGACTTACCATATAAATTGATAAAGGAATGCAGGATGCGTATTTTTTTCTCTCATAAATGCAGAGAAATTCTCTTCTGCAACACTGCCACTGCTGGTCATTCAGTATATTCTGCAGATGGAAAAGTCCACTGTTAGTGCATTTACCATAATTAGAAATTGAACATTTTCAAACTAATGCAATACAACAAAAAATGGATTTTTATAAAGCCTTAATAGTTCAGTACTATGGTGTGTGAGATATTGTGAAAATCTACAGCTCACTAGAAATTCAAATCTCAATTTTTGTTTTCAGGCTAGCATACATTTCTCAATCCTATGCACCATCTGCTACCACTCACTACGCAACTCTCGCACCTCTATTAGGACATAGATAAAAAGATCTTATTACCAGCCAAGTGACAGAGTACCATTCTAACTGCAATTCTTTTAGGTTATGGTACACCAATAGCAATGAAGTCATCTGATAAGTTGAGGGAGGAAGGTTTATGCTACAGTTAGTGGGAATAATATAAATTATGAATAAGAGATTTTAACATCTTCATTTTAGCACATCCCTGTTAGTTAAGCAATAGTGAAGTTGAGAATATTATGATCAGCCACACCTTCAAACAAATAAGTCGCAAATAATGCCCTCATTTCTTTCATCCCACCCTCTTAGTCTTCAGCTGGACGTCCTGTCTACCCTGCTACCCATTTCAACACCATGATAATTGTATCCTATTGCTTGCTAGGCAATTGATTGGCACTTGTAAGAAGTTGGCCTGGTATATGATGCCCACTAATTAAAGTGGGCACCTTGCACCAGTCCAAACAACCCTTATGGTGATTTAAGAGGTCAAACATAACCTTAGAAAGCTAGCCAAGTGGTAGCTGTGGAGAGCAGCCTTCAGGCTTAGACTTGAAGGAATTTTAAGCAGCTTGTTTTACCAGAATGCAACCTTATAGTATTGGTTAAATGAAAGGAGAACCACACAGTAGTGATAAAAATATGTATTTATTATTAGAAAACACCTTAAATACCTCACAGTATCTGCTACATGCAGATAAACACAAAGCACACAATACTGTAGCACAGAAACAATCGTAAGTAGCACTAATACACAGTGGGCTCCAGGGGGAGACCAAACCTTATACTAAAATAGTGATATAAGAACCACGACTCGAGTCAAGACAGTGTCTAGAGGTTGTAGAATCCCTAGGACCCCAAAGAACCACCCAAGGTAAGTAAGGAGGGACCCCACGGAGGACGGGTGCAGTGTGAGAACACGACCGCGTGCTACGTACAATTCAATGGGAGAGTCGCGGTTGCAGTTTTAGTGTTTAAGGAGCCTTCCCAGTGGATTACGAAGAAACCCTTTAGAACATAGAAGGTTGGAGAGCCACCCCACCCGTGGATACTGAAGTACCAGAGTTACCTCTCCCAGGGAAGCCGGGTGCATAGGGTCGAAGTGGCGTCGGAAACCGCCGTCGTTCTCAATGGGAGTCTTCAAAGAAATGCCACTGCTGGAAAGAAGAAAAGTGTCCGGTGGAACCCACAGGTGGATTCTTGAAGGAAGGAACCTGAAAGTAGAGGGGACAGAGTCTGGGTCACTCAGGAGTGACCAGGGCCTCGGTAGAAGAAAGTCCACCGATGTCGGGTGCTTCAGGTGTGAAGATGGAGATCTTGACTCTACGGCTGCAGGGACCAGGAGCCGTCGAGGATGACCAGGAGCCGGATACGAGCTGTCCCACGAAGGTTGTCGAGTGCTGAGGGGTCGGTGTCCGGCGGGAGCACCAACAAGCCTTTTCAGCGGCAACCCACGAAGAAGGTCGAGGAAGGTCACGGTCTGGCCCAGCAAGGACCAGGAGACTCACCACAGCAAGGGGAGTCAGGGCAGGCCTGGAGCAACCAGGGGAGCCGAAGAAAATCAGTGTTGTCCCTCAAATGGACCTAGAGGCCGAAGGCACACGAGTCGCGAGGGGACCTCCAGCAGTTTCACAAAACAACAGCTTGCAGGGCACAGAGTGCGAGGAGGTCGAAGTCCTTTGTACAAAATGAGCGCGGAGGTTGGGGCTATCGATAGCCCAATGCACTTGGTTGGGGAACGCCAACAAGCATATGCACTTGCAAATGGGTGCGGTGCACAGGGGTTCGGGTTATGCGGTCCCCAAGAGGGATACTGGCCTCAAACTTGGTGAGAGGGCAGCTCGACCTCAGGGAATGTAGGACCCCACCTTCTGTGTTGCTGGAGCCTTCAGAGTCTGCAGGAGCTCAGGATCAGCAGAATGGTCAGTTGCGTTACGGTGCCTGCGAATGCAGGGGAGTGACTCCTTCACCCCAAGGGAGATACCTCAGTTGTTCTTGATGCTCCACAGGTCCGGCACGGAGCCTGTATGGTGCACGGGCACAGACGATGCTTTGGACGGAGAGGGAGATGAAGTCGGGCCCAGTCGAAGTCCAGAGTGTCCAGACGTTCGAAGGGGAGTGGTTTCTTGATCAGAATCTTGTCCACGTCGAATCTAGGGTCCTACAGCCAGGTAAGCCCTTTTGTACCCAAGGGAGAGGGTTGGACAGATTCAGGGGACCGTCCCTGGGGAGGGTCAGGACAGTGGGGAGGATACTCCCCTGTCCTTTGTCCAGTTTAGCGCCAGAGCAGGAGCCAACAGCTCCCAGGATTGGTTTGAACTGGACTATGCACAGGGACACCAAATGTGCCCCTCGTGCAGACTTTCAGGCACTTTGGAAGTGCACCCACCCAGCCCCAATACACTAAATCCTGTGAGGGAGGTGGTCACACCTCCCTGTGACATGATGCATATTGTGCTGCCTTCCTCTGCTTGAGCTTGGCTCAGCGGCAGGAGGGCAGAAATGTGTCTCTGATCGGCAGCATCCATTTTGTGCTGTCCGGGTCGAGAAGGCTGGTACCTGGAAGACCAGGGACCCCACGAAGCTTGCTTCTGAAGGGTGGAATCATTCCTCTCACACCGGTTACCGGTGTGGAGGTATGATTCCAAGGTGTTTGATACCAAACAGGACATGGTTTGTTGCAGCCGTTTTCGAGATAGCATTTTACGCAAGCATATAATGCACCTCTACCTATATGTCTGGCTGCCTCACCGACAACCCGGGGGAAAGGTCTCCGAAGGCTGCAGGGGTGGTCTGCTCATGCAGGGGCATCTTCTCACGTAAAACCCAGCACCATGCCTTCAGGATTGTCAAGGCCTGCTATAGGGGTGACTTATAAGTTTTAAGTGTAGTGACCTATAGATATAGTAAACCTATATCTAAAGTAAGTGGTGCATGCACCATCTTACACAGGTTGCAATGGCAGGCATGTAGTTCTCTTTGCATGGCCTCTCACGGGTGGCATAATACATGCTTCAGCCCATGGGAGGCCTCTGAGGTACCTATGCCCTGGGTACATGTGTACCATATACTAGGGACTGATAAGGGTACCCCCAGTATCCAATCTGGAGTGTACCTAAGTACATGACATAACATTTTAGGGAGAAAGCAGATAGGCTGGGGTCCTGATTAGCAGGATCCCAGTCAGACTAGTCAAAAACAGTGTAACATCAAGCAAATAGTGGGGGTAACCATAGGAAGCAGATCCTACTTTCCTTCAGCACTAGGCAATTGAATGGCACTCATGTCAGATGACATTCTGTTATAGCTTTATGATGTCAGGGCACCACTTGACCAATTGTCCTGGGTGAAGGTGACACTAGAAGATGACATCAGCAACTAAGCACTAGGTTACTATCTGTAATTATGACGGCAACGCAAATAGGAGGTGCAATAGGAAAGTACTCTGAACCATTGGGCTCCTTTGGAAAGTGAAATGGAGTTACAAGAACCCAGAGTATCCTCAACAACAATCCAGCATGAGTATCAGACTCCCACAAACAGAGTGCAGGGAAACAGGTTAAATGAGCTTCCCTCCATGAGAAAGTAAGTCAATCGCTGTAACTTAAAGCAACTCATTCCAGCCTCAAAGACAGTAATTTCCTCTGATGACATAATGCTAGCACAAGTATCTCAAGCAGGGTTTGTCAGCCTCGGAGACAGTCAAAGTCTTTGTTTAGCTATCATGAACACTAAAATGTCATCCACAATACCACCATCTCGACAGTAATTATACTTATGCGGAAGACCCCACTACAAGGTACTGAGGACCTTCAGATGGTATGGACCTGTTTTAATGATGAGCAAACTGAATAAATGTGAGTTTGACTTACCATATAAATTGATAAAGGAATGCAGGATGCGTATTTTTTTCTCTCATAAATGCAGAGAAATTCTCTTCTGCAACACTGCCACTGCTGGTCATTCAGTATATTCTGCAGATGGAAAAGTCCACTGTTAGTGCATTTACCATAATTAGAAATTGAACATTTTCAAACTAATGCAATACAACAAAAAATGGATTTTTATAAAGCCTTAATAGTTCAGTACTATGGTGTGTGAGATATTGTGAAAATCTACAGCTCACTAGAAATTCAAATCTCAATTTTTGTTTTCAGGCTAGCATACATTTCTCAATCCTATGCACCATCTGCTACCACTCACTACGCAACTCTCGCACCTCTATTAGGACATAGATAAAAAGATCTTATTACCAGCCAAGTGACAGAGTACCATTCTAACTGCAATTCTTTTAGGTTATGGTACACCAATAGCAATGAAGTCATCTGATAAGTTGAGGGAGGAAGGTTTATGCTACAGTTAGTGGGAATAATATAAATTATGAATAAGAGATTTTAACATCTTCATTTTAGCACATCCCTGTTAGTTAAGCAATAGTGAAGTTGAGAATATTATGATCAGCCACACCTTCAAACAAATAAGTCGCAAATAATGCCCTCATTTCTTTCATCCCACCCTCTTAGTCTTCAGCTGGACGTCCTGTCTACCCTGCTACCCATTTCAACACCATGATAATTGTATCCTATTGCTTGCTAGGCAATTGATTGGCACTTGTAAGAAGTTGGCCTGGTATATGATGCCCACTAATTAAAGTGGGCACCTTGCACCAGTCCAAACAACCCTTATGGTGATTTAAGAGGTCAAACATAACCTTAGAAAGCTAGCCAAGTGGTAGCTGTGGAGAGCAGCCTTCAGGCTTAGACTTGAAGGAATTTTAAGCAGCTTGTTTTACCAGAATGCAACCTTATAGTATTGGTTAAATGAAAGGAGAACCACACAGTAGTGATAAAAATATGTATTTATTATTAGAAAACACCTTAAATACCTCACAGTATCTGCTACATGCAGATAAACACAAAGCACACAATACTGTAGCACAGAAACAATCGTAAGTAGCACTAATACACAGTGGGCTCCAGGGGGAGACCAAACCTTATACTAAAATAGTGATATAAGAACCACGACTCGAGTCAAGACAGTGTCTAGAGGTTGTAGAATCCCTAGGACCCCAAAGAACCACCCAAGGTAAGTAAGGAGGGACCCCACGGAGGACGGGTGCAGTGTGAGAACACGACCGCGTGCTACGTACAATTCAATGGGAGAGTCGCGGTTGCAGTTTTAGTGTTTAAGGAGCCTTCCCAGTGGATTACGAAGAAACCCTTTAGAACATAGAAGGTTGGAGAGCCACCCCACCCGTGGATACTGAAGTACCAGAGTTACCTCTCCCAGGGAAGCCGGGTGCATAGGGTCGAAGTGGCGTCGGAAACCGCCGTCGTTCTCAATGGGAGTCTTCAAAGAAATGCCACTGCTGGAAAGAAGAAAAGTGTCCGGTGGAACCCACAGGTGGATTCTTGAAGGAAGGAACCTGAAAGTAGAGGGGACAGAGTCTGGGTCACTCAGGAGTGACCAGGGCCTCGGTAGAAGAAAGTCCACCGATGTCGGGTGCTTCAGGTGTGAAGATGGAGATCTTGACTCTACGGCTGCAGGGACCAGGAGCCGTCGAGGATGACCAGGAGCCGGATACGAGCTGTCCCACGAAGGTTGTCGAGTGCTGAGGGGTCGGTGTCCGGCGGGAGCACCAACAAGCCTTTTCAGCGGCAACCCACGAAGAAGGTCGAGGAAGGTCACGGTCTGGCCCAGCAAGGACCAGGAGACTCACCACAGCAAGGGGAGTCAGGGCAGGCCTGGAGCAACCAGGGGAGCCGAAGAAAATCAGTGTTGTCCCTCAAATGGACCTAGAGGCCGAAGGCACACGAGTCGCGAGGGGACCTCCAGCAGTTTCACAAAACAACAGCTTGCAGGGCACAGAGTGCGAGGAGGTCGAAGTCCTTTGTACAAAATGAGCGCGGAGGTTGGGGCTATCGATAGCCCAATGCACTTGGTTGGGGAACGCCAACAAGCATATGCACTTGCAAATGGGTGCGGTGCACAGGGGTTCGGGTTATGCGGTCCCCAAGAGGGATACTGGCCTCAAACTTGGTGAGAGGGCAGCTCGACCTCAGGGAATGTAGGACCCCACCTTCTGTGTTGCTGGAGCCTTCAGAGTCTGCAGGAGCTCAGGATCAGCAGAATGGTCAGTTGCGTTACGGTGCCTGCGAATGCAGGGGAGTGACTCCTTCACCCCAAGGGAGATACCTCAGTTGTTCTTGATGCTCCACAGGTCCGGCACGGAGCCTGTATGGTGCACGGGCACAGACGATGCTTTGGACGGAGAGGGAGATGAAGTCGGGCCCAGTCGAAGTCCAGAGTGTCCAGACGTTCGAAGGGGAGTGGTTTCTTGATCAGAATCTTGTCCACGTCGAATCTAGGGTCCTACAGCCAGGTAAGCCCTTTTGTACCCAAGGGAGAGGGTTGGACAGATTCAGGGGACCGTCCCTGGGGAGGGTCAGGACAGTGGGGAGGATACTCCCCTGTCCTTTGTCCAGTTTAGCGCCAGAGCAGGAGCCAACAGCTCCCAGGATTGGTTTGAACTGGACTATGCACAGGGACACCAAATGTGCCCCTCGTGCAGACTTTCAGGCACTTTGGAAGTGCACCCACCCAGCCCCAATACACTAAATCCTGTGAGGGAGGTGGTCACACCTCCCTGTGACATGATGCATATTGTGCTGCCTTCCTCTGCTTGAGCTTGGCTCAGCGGCAGGAGGGCAGAAATGTGTCTCTGATCGGCAGCATCCATTTTGTGCTGTCCGGGTCGAGAAGGCTGGTACCTGGAAGACCAGGGACCCCACGAAGCTTGCTTCTGAAGGGTGGAATCATTCCTCTCACACCGGTTACCGGTGTGGAGGTATGATTCCAAGGTGTTTGATACCAAACAGGACATGGTTTGTTGCAGCCGTTTTCGAGATAGCATTTTACGCAAGCATATAATGCACCTCTACCTATATGTCTGGCTGCCTCACCGACAACCCGGGGGAAAGGTCTCCGAAGGCTGCAGGGGTGGTCTGCTCATGCAGGGGCATCTTCTCACGTAAAACCCAGCACCATGCCTTCAGGATTGTCAAGGCCTGCTATAGGGGTGACTTATAAGTTTTAAGTGTAGTGACCTATAGATATAGTAAACCTATATCTAAAGTAAGTGGTGCATGCACCATCTTACACAGGTTGCAATGGCAGGCATGTAGTTCTCTTTGCATGGCCTCTCACGGGTGGCATAATACATGCTTCAGCCCATGGGAGGCCTCTGAGGTACCTATGCCCTGGGTACATGTGTACCATATACTAGGGACTGATAAGGGTACCCCCAGTATCCAATCTGGAGTGTACCTAAGTACATGACATAACATTTTAGGGAGAAAGCAGATAGGCTGGGGTCCTGATTAGCAGGATCCCAGTCAGACTAGTCAAAAACAGTGTAACATCAAGCAAATAGTGGGGGTAACCATAGGAAGCAGATCCTACTTTCCTTCAGCACTAGGCAATTGAATGGCACTCATGTCAGATGACATTCTGTTATAGCTTTATGATGTCAGGGCACCACTTGACCAATTGTCCTGGGTGAAGGTGACACTAGAAGATGACATCAGCAACTAAGCACTAGGTTACTATCTGTAATTATGACGGCAACGCAAATAGGAGGTGCAATAGGAAAGTACTCTGAACCACTGGGCTCCTTTGGAAAGTGAAGCACAAGTTACTACTTGTGTAATGATATATCTGTAAGAGACATTAGTTAGTGATAGATTCCTTACCTTAGAATATCCCCAGGCGTCAGACTGGATCCGGAAAGTTTTTTCGTCAGCAGAACCCCTGCGCATCGGTAGGTGGCGTCCTGCTTCTCCGCGTTCGTCGCTGGCTTCGTAAGCGCCGAGATGACGTCATGGAGACTACTTAGGCGCCACCCATGAGTGCTGACGTCAGTTCTGTACACGACTTTCCGCGCCAGGAACGCAGAGCCATGCAAGAAACTGACCACTGGTGCCATGAAACTAGGGCCCTGAAAGGGATGACCTTAACCCTAGAATCAGTTCGCAGAACGGGGAGGATGGGTGGGGCGGTAAGGAATCTATCACTAACTAATGTCTCTTACAGATATATCGTTAGACAAGTAGTAACTTGTGCATCTGAAAGAGTCACGTTAGTGATAGATTCCTTACCTTAGAATAGATACCCCAGCAATACCAACCCCGGTGGTGGGTCTGCGAATAGATTACACCAGAAAGTCACGGAGAACAGAACGGCCAAAGAAGCCGTCTCTCCGGACTTGACTGTCAAGGCAGTAATGCTTGGTAAAGGTGTGCAGCGAGGCCCACGTGGTTGCCTGACAAATATCCTGCAAGGGAATGCCGCGTCCCAAGGCAGTAGTGGCTGCTGTTGCCCTGGTAGAATGGGCACGCAGTCCCACAGGAGGCTCCTTTTTTTCCAAGGAGTAACACGCTTTGATGCACAAAACAACCCACCGAGAGATGGTGCGTTTGTGCACGGCCCGACCGTTTTTGGCGCCCACGTAGCCAACAAAGAGCTGGTCATCCACCCGGAACTGTTGTGTGCGCTTCAGATAGAACGAGAGAGCACGTTTTGGGTCCAGACGATGGAGTCTCTCTTCCTCTTTTGAAGGATGCGGAAAGAAAGTGGGCAAAGTGATGGTCTGCCCGATGTGGAAGGGCATGACAACCTTTGGCAAGAAAGAAGGACGGGTCCTTAAAACCACCTTGTCCAGATGAACAGAAAGTAAAGGAGGTTTAGAAGAAAGAGCCTGGAGCTCACTCACTCTCCTGGCAGAGGTGATAGCCACCAGGAAAGCCGTCTTTAGAGTAAGAAGACATAAATGACAGCTATGAAGGGGCTCGAAGGGAGCGCACATCAGATAGGTCAAGACAAGATTTAAGTCCCTGTTAGAAATGGGATCTCTAGTTGGCAAGGGCTTGCACCTTTGTCCAAGTAGGGACCCTTCTTCCTAGTCAGGGTAAGGGAGTTACACTCCTAAAATAACCCCTGCTCACCCCCTTGGTAGCTTGGCACGAGCAGTCAGGCTTATTCTAGAGGCAGTGTGTAAAGCATTTGCACATAACCAACAGTAATACAGTGTAAGCACTACAAACTGACACCACACCAGTTTAGAAAAATATCCAATATTTTTATATACTTTAAACAAGACCAAATACGATAAAAATCCACTGTACAGTACTTCAAAAATAGCTCCGTCCGGGGCTATCACGGCGTCGTGAACAAACAAATCCAAACAGTTCTGGCTGACCGCGGCGTCGCGGGTCAACTACGGTGTCGGGAAGACCCGCAAACAGTACCTTTCAGAAATGCAGGGCGTCGATGACCTCGCGGTGAGCTTCCGAAGACACGGCGTCCGCAGGCGTCGGTTCCGGAGGTCGGTGCGGGCGTCGTCGGGGCCCTCGAAGTCACACGCGTTGCAGATCGATCTCCTCTGTTGAAGTCAGGAGCGCTGGCGCCGGCCGGCGTCGGATGCTGCGGTGCGAAGTGCAGCGGTGCGGCGTGCGGTGCCCTCAGGTCGCGGTGCGAGCAGCGGCTCGGTGGCGGCGTCGGATGGCGTCGTCGGTGAGACCAGGGTCGCGGTGTGAGATGAAGGCGATGCTCGTCACGGGGCTGGCAGGTCACGGTGCAGCAGCGGCGTCGTCGTGGCTGCAGCGCTGTCGTCGGCTGACGAATTGGAGTCGATGGCACCGGCGTCGGTGGGCCAAGGCTGCGGTGCGGGATGAGGGCGGTGCGTCATGTAACTTACGAGCGGTGCCCCCGAACCACGGTGCAAGCAGCGGCGTCGAGTTCGGCGTGGAACGGCGTCATCGGGGATACCACAGCGTCGTCGTGAAGCGAGGCGGTGCGAAGTGCGGTGCCCACAGGTCGCGGTGCGGGCAGCGGCTCGGTGGCGGCGTCAGCAGGCGTCGTCGGTGAGACCAGGGTCGCGGTGCGGCGTTGCGGCGGTGCCCTCTGCGGTGCCTTCAGGACACGGCGTCGGCAGCGGCGTCGTGAGACGGCATCGGGGTTGAAGTCTTTGCTGTTCCTGAGACTTCTTGAACAGGGGGCAAGCTCTACCTCAAGCCCTTGGAGACACTCACAAAGTAGATTGCAGAAAGTTCAGTTCCAGTCCTTTCACTGCCCAAGACAGAAGCAGCCACTGCAGGCCAACACAGCAAAGCACACAGCAAAGTGGTAGTTCCTCCTCACAGCTTCTCCAGCTCTTCTTCTTGGCAGTCTTCTTGATCCAAAAGAGTTCTAATTTCATGGGGTCAGGGCCCCAATATTTATATCCCAAATTCCTTTGTTCTCTGGAGGCAGAGAAGCCTTTGCCTAGCCCAAACCAGTTCTGGTCAGTCCTGGAGCACTTTGTTGACAAGTCTCCTTCTTTCCTTTCACGGTGCAGGCCAGGGACATCAGACGCACCACAGGAGGTGGAGCCAGCATTGTGGAGGGAAGGCCCAGCCCTATTCAGGTCCCAGGTGCATCTCCTCCCACCCATCTACATGTGGATCTGGCTATTCAGCCCTGTGCTGACTCACCCTGTCTCCTGGCATCCCCCAGCCCCTGTCACTCATCCTCCAGACAAGGAATACACAACCTAGCAGAGGCAGGCTTGGATGGTTAGACAAGAAAATACCCGCTTTCTAAAAGTGGTATTTTCAAACACAGAATGTTAAAACCAACTTCACTAAAAGATGTATTTTATCATTCTGAGTCCAGGCATACTAAATTCGTTTTTCTACCATGTTCCTGGGTCAGTTAGGATTATAAGCTGTAATAATCAAAACTGCCCATTCTGGCCTATGGAGAACAGGTAGCCTTGCAATAGTGAAAAACGAAATAGGCTGTAATTCACTATCAGGACATGCCACACACACCAGGGCATGTCCTACCTTTCACATACAATGCACCCTGCCCACAGGGGTACCTTGGGCCTACCTTAGGGGTGACTAACATGTAGAAAAGGGAAGGTTTAGGGACTTGCAAGTGTGTGCACTTGCCAAGTCGACATGGCAGCCCCAGGCTGCACACAGGCTCTGCAATGGCAGGCCAGAGTTACACTTACGGGCTGTTTGCGTGGGTGGCACAATCCAGTGCTGCAGCCCACCAACAGCATTTGATTTATAGGCCCCGGCACTCGCAGTGCACTTTACTAGGGACTGACACATAAATCAAATAGGCCAATCATGGAAACACCAATCCATAACACATTTTACACAGAGAGCATATGCACTTTAGCACTGATTAGCAGTGGTAAAGTGCCCAGAGTCCTAAAACCAACACACACGGGGTCAAAAACAGGAGGCCAAAAAGCAAAATGTCTGGGGGTAAACCCGCTGAAAAAGCCAAGTCTAACAGTCCCATTGAGGCATTATGAAAGGCACGGGAGGAAACATGTGTGTAATGCCTTTCAGGAAACGATTAACAACTGGGGACTTAAAGAGAGAAGGCTGATCTGGAAGCCTGAGAAAGGCGGAGATGGCCGAAAGATAACCTTTGACAGTCCCCAGAGCAGAGCCCTGCTGGGCCAAGGATAGTAGGTACAGAAGGACGTCAGAAAGAGGGGCAGAAAGGGGATCCACAGACTTAGCTGTGCACCATGCCACAAATCTGTTCCACCGGCAGGCGTATACCGATTTAGTGGAGGGACGCCTGGCAGCCAGAATGAGATCACAGACTTCAGGAGGCAAGTCAAATGGAATCAGCTGTCGCCGCTCAATCTCCACGCATGGAGGTGGAGGCTGGACAGGTTCGGTGGATGACCGTCCCCTGTTGCTGCGACAGAAGATCCTCCCGAAGAGGCAGTCGGATCGGGGGATCGATTGCCATGTTGAGTAGCTCGGGATACCAGTATCTTCGTGCCCAATCCGGAGCCACAAGAATGACGTGGGCCCGGTCGCGCCGAATCTTCTTCAGCACTCTGGGCAGAAGTGGTATAGGCGGAAAGGCGTACAACAGACCGCAGCTCCACTCGCGACGAAAAGCGTCGCCGAGCGAGTGCCGCCTTGGAAATTCCAGCGCGCAGAACTGATGACATTGCGAGTTCTCTTCGGTGGCGAATAGATCTAACCAAGGCTCTCCCCACTGCAGAAAGAGACCTTGCGCCATGTCCGAGTTCAGACGCCATTCGTGATCCATCAAGCACCGGTGGCTGAGTTCGTCCACCCTGGCGTTCAGAGAACCTGCCAGGTGTTGAACCACCAAGGTAATGCCTTGATGTTCCAGCCATGTCCAGAGGCGCAGAGCCTCCTGAGATAGGGTCCATGACCCCACCCCGCCCTGTGTGTTGCAATACCACATGGCGGTGGTGTTGTCCGTGAACACCTGCACTACACTTCCCCGGACAGAGGGAAGGAAGGCCTTCAGTGCGAGTCGGATCGCCCGAAGCTCCAAAAGATTGATATGGAGCCGGGACTCTGCCGGAGACCAGAGGCCTCTGATCTCCGCCTCTCCCAAATGGCCGCCCCATCCCAGGAGGGACGCATCTGTCACCACTGTGTGCTCCGGTTGGGAAAGGGAGAGGGACCTGCCATCGACCCAATCGCGATTCGTGAGCCACCACTGCAATTGTCGTGCAGTGCCCTCCATGATCTGGACAAGATCGGACAGGTTGCCCTGATGCTGTGTCCACTGGAACTTCAGGTCCCACTGCAGGGCCCGCATATGCCACCTGGCATGTTGCACTAGCAGAATGCAGGAGGCCATCAGGCCCAGGAGCCGGAGGGTCATCCTGACTGAAACCCGGGATAGAGGCTGAAAGATGGGAATCATAGCCTGAATATCCCGGACTCACTGCTCGGGAGGATAAACCCGAAACTGCGTTGAATCCAGAACCGCTCCGATGAAGGGGAGCGTCTGAGAAGGACTCAGGTGCGACTTCGGCACGCTGATGGAGAACCCCAGCAACTGCAGGAGGTCGGCCGTAGTCTGAAGGTGGGTGACAACTGCCTGGGGCGAGCCCGACTTCAACAACCAGTCGTCGAGGTAGGGGAAGACTGACACCCCTGAACCTGTGCAGATGAGCTGCGACCACCGCCATCACTTTTGTGAACACCCGAGGGGCACTGGTAAGGCCAAAGGGGAGCACCGCAAACTGAAAATGCTCCTGGCCTACCGTGAACCGCAGGTAACGCCGGTGGGCCGGCAGGACGGGGATGTGAAAATATGCGTCCTGCAAGTCCAGTGCCACCATCCAGTCTCCGGGGTCGAGGGCAGCCAAGACCTGAGCCAGAGTCAACATGTTGAACTTCTCCTTCCGGAGGAAGTGATTGTCGTTCCGGAGGTCCAAGATGGGGCGCAAGCCCCCTTTGTCCTTCTTGGGGACCATAACGTAGTGGGAATAACAACCACTCCCTACTTCTGGCCCAGGAACACACTCGATGGCCCCCTTGGCCAAGAGGGCCGTGACTTCCTGCTGGAGAAGCGCCAAGTGGTCCCCTGACATGCGGTGGTACCGAGGTGGCATGGCTGGAGGGGCAGACAGAAAGGGAAGGGAGTAACCCTTGCGGATGATCTGCAATACCCACTCATCCGATGTGATAGCGTGCCAGCGGGGGAGATGATGACGGACCCTGCCACCCACTGGCATGGGGTGCCCCACAAAGCTCAGATTAGGAAGGTTTGGAGGTGGAAGCAGCGGAGGTGGACTGACCCCCACGCTGATTCCCAGACCCGCCCCTGCGGAAACCGCGTCCGCGCTGAGGCTGGTTCCGCACAGGCTTGCTGAAGGAACGTGCCTGAGTGCCCCTTCCGTGGCCACGAAAGGAACGAAAACCAGGAGTGGTTGGGCTTTTCGTGAAAGACCTAAGGACTTGGCCGTGGCCCGCGAGTCCTTAAAGCGCTCCAGCGCACTGTCGGCTTTGTCGCCAAACAGGCGAGTGCCATCAAAGGGCATGTCCATGAGTGAGCTCTGGACATCTGGTGAGAACCCGGTAGACCTCAACCAGGCGTGGCGACGAAGTGCCACAGTCGTAGAAATTGCTCTACACCTAGTGAGTCCGCGGTGTCCAAACCACACCGAATGGCGAACTTAGCCGCATCTTTACCCTTGGCAACAGCTTGGGACAGCACAGCTTGGGTCTCCTCAGGACACTGAGGCAACACCTGTGCAACTGTATCCCACACCGTGTGGGAATAGCGGCCCAATAGGCATGCGGTGTTCACCGACCGCAGCCCCAAGCTGGCCGAAGAGAACAACCGCTTGCCGAACTGCTCCAGCTTCTTAGAATCCTTCTCCGGCGGAGCCGTGGGAAAGGCACTCTGGGACGTCGAAGCTTGGATGACCAGGCTCTCGGGCGTAGGATGGGTGGTCAGAAAGGCAGGGTCACCCGGCGCCGGGCGATGACGCCTGGCGACGTTCTTATCCACAGGGGCCCCTGTGGCTGGCCGCGACCAAGTGCCCAGTAAGACGTCAGTGAGGGCGTCATTAAACGGCAGCAGGGGCTCCGACGAAGTGGACGCTGTCTGGAGCACCTCAGTGATGAGATTAGTCTTCAGGGCCACCATAGGGAGATCCAGGTTGAGGACCTCAGCAGCCCGACGGAGCACCATCGTGTAAGAAGCGCCCTCCTCCGTGGTAGGCGGAGGAGAGGCAAACCCCGGGTCAGAGGAGACATCAAGGCCGCCAGCCTCCTCTAACTCGTCCGCCCAGTCGTGCTCGGAGTCACACTGACTAGCAAGAGGGTCCTCGGACCTCTCCCAGTTGTCCTCCACCCCCGCCGCATGCGGAACAGACTGCGGCTTCAGGGACCGGTGAAGGAACAAACGGCGCTGGGAACGGCGCCGGACGGGGCCGAACCGGCGCCGTGTCCCAATGCGGGTTCCAAGGAGGGACAAAATTGTCCTGGAACCTGGGCAGGGGCGGGACAAATGGCATCCACAGCGGTGCCGGAGGCGGAGCCGAGGGTGGCGCTGGGGCCGGAGCCGGCAGCGTGGGACCTTGTGGCACGGTGGCCGGAGCCAGCGGTGCAGGATCCTGCGGCGCCGGGGCCGGAGTGGCTGGCAGCGCCGGAGCCGCCGGCGGCACCAATGGCCCAAAAGGATCCAGACACGGGACCGCGGGGCCCAAGGGCGCGCCGGCAGGAGTCCGAGGCCTAAACAGGCGGTCCATGGTAGCAAGAAATTCTTGCACCTGTGCGGGAGTCGCCGACGGACCCGGGTAAGGCGGGTAGGCCGCGGGACTCCCGGGCTCCAAAGGAGCCTCAGGGGCAGAACCCCTGTCCCCCTCGTCCGCATCCGGGGACCGACGGGGGGACGTCGGAGAGCGACAACGCTTCTTCGACTTCTTTTTGTGGCATCTCTTACCCGAATCCAAGGGTGAAGACTTGGAGCCCGAGGAGTGATGATGGTGGCTCCGCGAGCGTTCTCTGGAGCGGCCCCTAGACCGAGAACGGCGCTGGGAAGAGTGCCGAACCTCAAGCAGCTTCCGGTGACGCTCCCTCAAGGCCTTCGGGCCATGGCCAGGCAGTCCCTGCAGGACCGGGAGTCGTGGTCGCTCTCCAGGCAGTAGAGACAGACGCCGTGGGGGTCCGCCACCGACATATTGCGACGGCAGGCCCCACAAGACTTAAAACCAGGCATCCCTACGTGCACCAGAGGACCACAGGAGACAAAAAGTCTCAAAAAGAGAGTCAAAAAGTGACTAAGGTACGTGCTCTAACCGGATCTGCGCTTACTGGCACGGAAAAAGAAAGAACTGACGTTCTCCGTGACGTCATCTCGGCACTTACGACGCCAGCGACGAACGCGGAGCCGCAGGACGCCACCTACCGACGCGCAGGGGTACTGCTGACGAAAAAACTTTCCGGATCCAGTCTGACGCCTGGGGATATTCTAAGGTAAGGAATCTATCACTAACGTGTCTCTTTCAGATATGGAGTTACAAGAACCCAAAGTATCCTCAACAACAATCCATCATAGTAAGTAAAGTAAGTAAGTCCGTACGGGTCTCAAGGCGCTGGGGGCCGGAGTGGAAATTAAGTGAGCTATTGCCCAGAGTCACATGGTGCTGAGCTGAGCTGCCGCCGGAGCCGGGGATCGAACTGTGAACCCTGTGCTCCGGAGTCAGCTGCCCTGGCCGCTGCACCACACCTCTCCGCACATCATGAGTATCAGACTCCCACATACATAGTACAGGGAAACAGGTTAAATGAGCTTCAATCCATGAGAAAGTAAGTCAATCGCTCTAACTTAAAGCAACTCATTCCAGCCTCAAAGACAGTAATTTCCTCTGATGACATGTTGCTAGCACAAGTATCTCAAGCAGGGTTTGTCAGCCTTGGAGACTGTCAAAGTCTTTGTTTAGCTATCATGAACACTAAAGTACGAGTTACTTATCTTCGGTAACGATGTATCTGGTAGAGACGTTGTCTAGTCGCAGATTCCTCAACTCTGAATATCCCCAGGCGTCAGACTGGATCCGGAAAAATTTTGCACAGCAGTACTGCGCGCCGGGGGGCGGCGTCGCCTGGCTCCGCCCTGACGTCGTCCCCGGACATGACGTCAGTGGAGCTACATAGGACCCCCCCCGGCACGCTGACGTCAGTTTTCTTTGGAGGAACTTTTCCACGCCACAACGCGGAGCCCCCAGCAAAACTGTGAGAGTATGGGAACAGTGTGCGAATAAAAAAGAAAATGGGTGAGAAAGCACCATGAACAACAGTGAGAAGCACTGTTGACTGAAAGGTGTTGAAAAGGAAAGAGCAGAGCAATACATGGAGAAGCTATTTCGCAAAAGCGAAGTGAATGTCACCCCTGAGGGAAATAGATGTATAAAAAGAAGACTGAGGCAGACGACAGAAAGTCTGCACTTGATGAAGGGAATGAAAAGCAACCCCACAAAAGCGAGAGAATGCTCTCTCCTGAGGCAAAAGGAGTAATGAATTGAGCCAACAGCGACAGGCAAGAAATCCCCAACCCAGAGGATTAAAGAAAGAAATAGGGAGACTCTGTCCCCTATGATAGAACCATTGGACTGAGGAACAGGCCAGAAAGACCTCAAAACTAATGAACTGTAGAAGTGGCAACGGAGAAGGTGGGTGGGAGGGTAGAGAACACCAGTAGGCCCCATACTGGAGGAAACTGATGTGAAAAAACGCAGAAGGACACCTGAACCTATCGCCCAAGCATGAGATTGGGAGAAGCAGAACAAGTAAATCCAAAGAATAAGCCTGACGGGGAGGGTGGCGAAAGATACCGCCCCGTAGAAGGATAAACCACTCCAAGGGAGGCGAATGCAGAAACCCCACCTGAACATGTCCTCGCAGATCGGGGAGGATGGGTGGGCGTTAAGGAATCTGCGGCTAGACAACGTCTCTACCAGATACATCGTTACCGAAGGTAAGTAACTCGTACATCTGATAGAGACTTCTAGCCGCAGATTCCTTAACTCAGAATAGATACCAAAGCCATACCTTATAGGAGGCGGGTCTGCGAGAGAACCCCACTAAGTTGTTAGGGGAACAGAAGTGTCAACCAGCCGGCTAAACACAGTGGGGGCAGAACTGCCAGAGTGGCCAACTCCGGACTAGGATACTGCATAGGGAGTGGCCAACAATGAGAGGCAATGGCATTAAAGCTGCCGAGGGCGGCAGGAAATCCCTGTTGGTGAAACAGAGGAGAAAGTGAGCACAGAACCAGAGGGGCAGTGCAGAATAAAAGTGGATACCTTCTGAAAAAGGGGAGGAACCAATTGTATAATATGAGGGATCCACAGGATCTGATGGACTTTCAAAAGAGAAAGGTGTAGCTAGGGTACAAGAATGGACCGAGTGCGAGCAGGCAGGATGGACATGCAAAAGCACCGTGGAAGTGAGAATAGCAGCGGAAGGATGCTGATGACTCCCAGGATGAGGCAGTGTTGAAGGAAACACAAGACCTGCTAATGCACTGTGGCCCATGCACCGGACATGTGAAAGGGCGGGCATGAAAAGGCAGAAGGCCGGAGAAGAATGGCAACAACTAGTGCCACGAATGTGGGGAACAGAAGTACACAAGAGAAACCGTATGTACCGTCAGAACCACACCATGGAAACATAACATAACATAACGTGTATTTGTAAAGCGCACTTATCACCCAAGGGTCTCAACTCTCAAGGCGCTGAATAACAGATGTATATTGTTACCCAACTCAATGGTACTCATTTTATCGACCTCAGATGGATGAAAGGCTGAGTGGACCCGCCGGGATTAGAACCTGTGACCATGAGGTCGAACACAGGCCCCTACAGTGGACGCATTAGTCCACTGCACCACCAGACCCGGCTAAGGAAAGGAGAAGGCCCCATAAAGCGCCAGGAGCAAAAGCTGAGACACGAGAGACGCACTAATAGGTGTATCGTGTGAAAGAGAGCCGGCAAAACTAACACACATCGAAGACTTGTGCTCACGAAAGTGAGGAACAAGACCACAGACACCGCAAGGAAGAGTACGCCTGCGGGAGGACTGGGTATGTGTAGTACGCCGGACAGAACTAAAGAAGACAGGGCCCAGCCCGGTGGATGAGTTGAGAAAGAAAAAACACCATAGCACCAACAGCTACGTAGCAGCGGTACTGGCCCAGAGCCAGACACAACAGCCACAGGCGGTAGGAAAGATCCACTGGCTACCGTGAGAGAGACAGGGAGGCCGAGCAGTACTGGAAGGAGACACTACGAAACGTTGCGGAGGAACACGAGTGGATATACGCACAATACTCCACCAGAGAAAACACTGCTCGGAGGAGAACACTCCCGCTGAGAGCAGCAACCGCAGCTGGAAGGAAAAACAGGACAATACCTGTGCGGAATGCAGCAGGGAGATGGAAAGCCCTGGCAGGGGAAGTGGCCAAAAAAGCAAGGCACAAGACAATGACAGCATCAACGTCTGGGGCTAGAATGCCACCACGGAGAGCGAAGTCCAAACATGAAAGGACTACGCAGCACGGGTATAGGAGAGTAGAACTGTGCAACGGAAAGGTGCCGGAAAACGCACCAGCCTGTGAGAGCGAGCATACTAGGGAGCAGTCACTGTACGTAATAGAACACAGCGACAGGGCCCTGTGATAGGCAGTCCACAGATGGAACGGCTGCAGCAAAAGAACCAAGACGAGACGGCAGGGACCTGAAAGCCCTTCCGGCCTCAAGAAATGGATTAGTGAGAGGCAGGGGAGTGCCACAGACCAGTAGCAGCCACTATGAGAGAGCCCATCAAATGGACCGCAAGAAGGCCCCGGGAGGGCATGCAGCAGCAGTAAAAGTGTACAGGCACAGCCGCCGAACAATCTAGTATAAAGGGCCCTACAGAAGCGTACAAAGACTGCTGTGGGAAGAAGGCAGCTATACAATCGCTAACAAATACCCCACATAGGGTAAGCATCAACCCGAACAAGGGGCACCTCTTGAGTGTGAGCTCATTGACAGAGGACGTAAATTGGGAACACAGAAACCACAGGTTCCGAACACATAACCCTTGGAGTAAGGGCGTGCAACCTGAACCACTAGGCCATAGTGATTCAGAAAAATAAGCAGCTGACCTGCTGCATGAAAGAAAGAAGCCGCTTAGGCCGTTCAGGTATTACAGCATGAACCCAGGGCCAACATGAAGCAAGACACACTACGGAAGGGTAGACAGAAGGCGGTGAACCGCAGAGTCCGCATGTGCGTCAAACAGGGACACACCATCAAACGGTAAGTCCCGGAGACTATCACGGACATTTTCGGGGAAACCCCCTTCGCGCAGCCAAGCATGGCGGCGCAAAGCAACGGACCTCGCCATTGCCCGACTCACCGAATCGGTAGGTTCAACGGCGGACCGAACGGTAAACCGCGCCATCTCTCGGCCTTCGTGAAGAAGACGAGCTACGTCAGCGCGAGTACACTCAGGGAGGGCAGGCAAAAGACACTCCACCGAGTCCCATAGGGCAGAAGAAGCCCGGGCAAAGACGCAAGCCGTGTTTAGAGCACGTAGGGCTGAACTAGAGGACGCAAAAATGCCGCGTCCACACGCCTCCAACCAACGAGACTCCGTAGTAGGAGGCTGCTTAAGAGGTGGAGAGGAAGGTTGCGTGGCCAAAGACACCTGCACTATGAGGCCGTAAGCCCCAGGCTGAAGGGACAAACAGGCTGGGCTCTCAGGGGCCGGACGTTGCCGATGCGCCTCAGCCCTGTCGACAGCATCTCCGGAAGAGGGCCGTGCCCATGTCCCGAGAAGGGCGTTGAACAATAAGCCGCTAAAAGGCAGCAAGGGCTCAATATCTACCGCACCCTGGTGGAGGAGATCCAATAAAGGGTCGAAAGACAAGGAGACAGAAGGAGGGTGCAAATGTAAAACAGCTGCAGCCCTACGAACACCCCTCAAAAACAAAGCACCAGCTTCAGTGGGCGTGGTGGGGGTGACAATAGCCCATCTGTAGGGGACGGTTGCAAGCTGACATGTCCCACAGGAGGAGGAACAAGGTCCCGCTGCCCCCATGGCATTGGAGGCAACTGGCGTGGAGACAAGTCCGGGCATACCCGGCCTGTGTCCTCCGGAAGCGGAGAACCGACAGGTGCCGGTGACCGCTCCGGTGTCGAACGACGCCGAAGGATGCCACAATGGCGTCGAACCCACCATGGAGAGGCACGGAGACAGAGCCTGAGGACCAGGTGGCGACAGGCACGGTGCCGGTGGCGCCGCTAATGCCGAGGTCGATGCAGGGAGCCACCAGGGGCTATGCGGAGACAAGGCAGAATGGCTCGGCAGGGGGCTGGAACACCCATCGGGATTAGGACCTGAAGCCGGCACGACTCTGGAGCCGGAGTCGAGGCACTCAGCTGCCGGCGCCAATGATGCCGATGTCGATGCAGGGAGCCGCCAGGGGCTATGCGGAGACAAGGCAGAATGGCAGGCGGCTGAAACGCCCATCGGGGTTGGCACCCGACGCCGGCACGGCTCCGGAGCCGAGGCACTCGGTCGGCGCCGAGGGCGAACCCGCCGGCAGAGATCCGACCTGAATGCCTACCTCCACTGTGGGACCCGAAGGCGCGCCAGGGAGAGGAGGTGACCCGAAGATGGAGTACAGAGCCTTGTAGTAGGCTTCCATCTGGGGCCGAGTCGCACCAGTATCTGGAAAGGGCGGGTAAAGGGAGGCTGACTCCGGGGCGCACGGCTCCGTGAGGGAACGGGAACCATGGCCCCCATCGTCATGTGGAGGCGAGGACTTCGACTTCCGTGACTTTTTCTTCAACTTACCTGTAGAGCGACGTTTGTGGGATCGACTCCAGGAGCGGACGCGGAGAGAAGACCCAACCGGAGAACGTCGGGGAGACGCCGTGCGGGTAATCCGGGCGGCCAAGAGCTTCATCCGACGCTCCTGAAGGGACTTTGGGCGCATCTGCCGGCAGGCGGCACACTCCACGGAGTTGTGGTGCGACCCAAGACACCACATACAAATGGCGTGCGGGTCCGTCGCCGACATCTGACGCGAACAAGTCTCGCACAATTAAAGCCCGAAGGCATCACACACTGTTCCCCGACGCCAAAGGACGTCGAAAAAGAGCCTGAAGAAAAACAGGCCAGAGGAACAGCAGAATCCCGGATCCGCGTTGGAACGCGGAAAAGAAGGAAACTGACGTCAGCGCGCCGGGGGGTCCTATGTGGCTCCACTGACGTCATGTCCGGAGACGACGTCAGGTCGGAGCTAAGCGGCGCCGCCCCCCGGCGCGCAGAGGTATTGCTGCGCAAAATTTTTCCGGATCCAGTCTGACGCCTGGGGATATTCTGAGTTAAGGAATCTGCGGCTAGATGTCTCTATCAGATAGGTCATCCACAATACCACCATCTCGACAGTAATTAAACTTATGCGGAAGACCCCACTACAAGGTACTGAGGACCTTCAGTTGGTATGGACTTGTTTTAATGATGAGCAAAATGAATAAATGTGAGTTTGACTTACTCTATAAATTGATAAAGGAATGCAGGATGCGTATTCTTTTTGTCCCAGAAATGCAGAGAAATTCTCTTTTGCAACACTGCCACTGCTGGTCATTCAGTATATTCTGCAGATGGAAAAGTCCACTGTTAGTGCAGGCAATACAACAAAAAATGGATTTTTATCAAGCCTTAATAGTTCAGTACAATGATGTGTGAAATATTGTGAAAATCTACAGCTCACTAGAAATTCAAATCTCAATTTTTGTTTTCAGGCTAGCAAACATTTCTCAATCCTATGCACCATCTGCTACCACTCACTACGCAACTCTCGCACCTCTATTAGGACATAGATAAAATGATCTTATTACCAGCCAAGTGAGAGTACCATTCTAACTGCAATTCTTTTAGATTATGGAACACCAATAGCAATGAAGTCATCTGATAAGTTGAGGGAGGAAGGTTTATGCTACAGTTAGTGGGAATAATATAAATTATGAATAAGAGATTTTAACATCTTCATTTCAGCACATCCCTGTTAGTTAAGCAATAGTGAAGTCGAGAATATTATGATCAGCCACACCTTCAAACAAATAAGTCTCAAATAATGCCCTCATTTCTTTCATCCCACCCTCTTAGTCTTCAGCTGGGCGTCCTGTCTACCCTGCTACCCATTTCAATACCATGATAATTGTATCCTATTGCTTGCTAGGCAATTGATTCGCACTTGTGAGAAGTTGGCCTGGTATATGATGTCCACTAATTAAAGTGGAAACCTTGCACCAGTCCAAACAACACTGTGGTGATTTAAGAGGTAACCTTAGAAAGCTAGCCAAGTGGTAGCTGTGGCGAGCAGCCTTCAGGCTTAGACTTGAAGGAATTTCAAGCAGCTTGTTTTACCAGAATGCAACCTTATAGTATTGGTTAAATGAAAGGAGAACCACACAGTAGTGATAAAAATATGTATTTATTATTATAAAACACCTTAAATACCTCCCAGTATCTGCTACATGCAGATAAACACAAAGCACACAATACTGTAGCACAGAAACAATCGTAAGTAGCACTAATACACAGTGGGCTCCAGGGGGAGACCAAACCATATACTAAAATAGTGGAATACGAACCACGACTCGAGTCAAGACAGTGTCCAGAGGTTGTAGAATCCCTGGGACCCCAAAGAACCACCCAAGGTGAGTAAGGAGGGATCCCACAGAGGACGGGTGCAGTGTGAGAACACGACCGCGTGCTACGTACAATTCAATGGGAGAGTCATGGTTGCAGTTTTAGTGTTTAAGGACCCTTCCCAGTGGGTTACGAAGAAACCCTTTAGAACATAGAAGGTTGGAGAGCCACCCCAACCGTGGATACTGAAGTACCAGAGTTACCTATCCCAGGAAAGCAGGGTGCATAGGATCGAAGTGGCGTAGGAAACCGCTGTCGTTCTCAATGGGAGTCTTCAAAGAAATGCCACTGCTGGAAAGAAGAAAAGTGTCCGGTGGAACCCACAGGTGGATTCTTGAAGGAAGGAACCTGAAAACAGAGGGGACAGAGTCTGGGTCACTCAGGAGTGACCAGGGCCTCGGTAGACGAATGTCCACCGATGTCGAGTGCTTCAGGTGTTGTAGTGTGGATTGTGGCCTCATTGTTTACATTGCTAAGTTAGCTTAGGCCTGGCTGCCATGATGCCTTTTTTGCCTAAAGGCTCATTTTAGTTTCGGTTTCAGTGAAATGAAGTCAGCGCGACGTGCGCGCTAATCTTCATTTCACTGAAACAGTGGGGGGGGGGCCTCGGGAGCTGGGGAAGCACTTACCCAGCTCCCGAGGCTTTGGGGGAGATAAAGAAATCCCTCTGCTGTCTGCAGCAGAGGGATTTCGTGCCCATGTCCTCATGACGGAATGGTTCCGTCATGAGCACAGGAGCACCGATGCTCATGACGGAACCATTCCATCATGAGCATCGAAGGGGTTAAACTGTGACATTGCAACCGCGACTTCCCCATAGAATTGTATGGAGCCCGCGGTCATGTTAGCACACTCACCCGTCCTCCGTGGGGTCCCTATCTACTCACCTTGGGTGGTTCCTTGGGGTCCCAGCGATTCTACGTGCTCTAGACCATGTCTTGACCCGAGTCGTGGTTGTTATACCACTATTTTAGTATATGGTTTGGTCTCCCCCCCCCTGGAGCCCACTGTGTATTGTGCTACTTACAACTGTTCTATTGATCTCGTATTGTGTGCTTTGTGTTCTATCCTCGTGTAGAGGATACTAGAGAGTATTATATTAATAAATACATATTTTTATATAACTACTGTGTGGTTCTCCTTTCATTTAGTCAATATAGGAGGTGATGTTTTGGTAAAACAAGCTGCTTTACGTTCCTTCAAGATTAAGCCTGAAGGTTGCTCTCCAGAGCTACCACTAGCATAGCTTTCTAAAGGTTATCTTTGACCTCATACATCATAAGGGTCGTTTGGACTGGTGCAAGGTGCCCACTTTAATTACTGGACAGCATATACCAGGCCAACTTCTTACAGGGAGCACCAACAAGCCTTGGCAAATGCAGCCCACGCAAGCAGTCAAGAAAGTACACAGTGAGGACCAGCAAGGTCCGGGAGACTCACTACAAGCAGGAAAGTCAGAGCAGGCCCCGAGCAACAGGGGAGCCTGAAGAAAACAAAGATGACCATCAACTGGACCCACAGGCCAGAGGCACTGGAGACGCGAGAGGACCTCAAGCAGCTCAACAAAAGATGCAAGCCACGATGCACAAGATGCGGGGTGGCTGAAGATTCTAGTCACAGGAGATGCTCAAGGTTGGGGCTACTTGGAGCCCGAAGATCTTCTTGCAAAGAAACCAACAAGCCTTTGCAACTGCAAGTTGGACGAGGTACCCAGGGGTTCGGTTATTGCAACCCCCACAAGGTCTACTGGCCTCAAACTTGGTAAGAGGGTAGAGCAGGCCTCAGAGCTGAGGGAAACCACCACCTGTGTCGCAGAGCCCACGGAATCCAGAGGAGCTCGGGATCTGCAGACCGGTTGACTTAGTTGCAGTGCCTGCGAATGCAGGGGAGTGACTCCTTCACTCTAAGGGAGATTACTTCGGTTGTCCTTGATGCTTCACATGTCTTGGAAGGTTCCTGTATGATGCACAGGCACAGATGATGCAGCAGACTGGAAGGGAGACGAATGAACTTCTTGTTATATTGTAGCCTCTCAGCCTGCCTAAGCTAGCCCAGTCGTGAGCTGAGCCAGCTGCCCCAAGCCTGCCGCAAGCAGCATGGACCCAGCGCTGTAGCCTGGCTTTTTGACAGTGCAGTAACAGCGCTCCAGCTTGACAGCTGAGGCACAGTAAATATGCGATGTTGCATTTCAGTGCAGTGATGCGGACCACCACACTGAAATGCATTAGTCTAACGCCTTACGCGTGGTACATGGCAGGGCTGCACTTGCACCTGCAGTGCAGAGCAACATCCATATCTGATCACATATACATGGGACACTGTAATATCCATATAACTGTCTGGCCTTTATTTTCGTTTTACAAACAAGTTATTACTCACAACTGACCTGTGGCCAAGTCACCTGTAATAATTCACATTGGCCTGGGCATGTCAGAATGAAGCATCGCTAGCACACAGCTCCCTTCTTTTCATCACTCACCGTCTTAGAGATGATAGACGGATGGATGCCTGCCAAATGTCTGCTATCTTTCATTAATGGACACTACAAAGTTGAAACATGCTTTATGGGAACAAAATTAAATTATTGCAAGTGTCAACACATAACCGCTGCTATTAAACAGTGGCAGCTCCTCTGTAATGGCAGAGGAGCATTGCCCCACAGCTCACGCCAGCAGATGATAAATTAAACGATAATAACACAATGTTATTATAATTTTATTTATACTGTCTGAGCTCCGCAGTAAGTATAGGGCAGGGCTGGGCCTGGCATGTCAGGGAGGAGGAGTATTGTGCACTTATAAGTGTGCATGTGTGTTTAGCCAGCCATCCTAGGCCGGCCAAACACAAATGCGCGGTTATGTTTCTCCAACCCAGTTACTGTTACACAGCTGGATTGGAGAAAAGCCATAGGCTCCAATGCTCTGTCTGAGCAGCAAACGAGGCCTCTCAGACCAATCCTGGCACTGCTCTCATGCTATAAAAGCAGCTTCTGGATTAGGTGTGGAGACTGTGCCCTGTGGGTTCATCCCCTTCCAGCCCGATGAGAGGAGCAGCGAGGCTTCCCTCCCTCCCCAACCCCGCGGCCGCCCTACCACTTTAGATAGGCGGCCGCCACCACTGCTATTAAAGCAACTCCCTTCCTATGTGGCCCAAGCTACTGTGCTCTATTCAAAGAGAACGGTCCTCTAATTCCTATTGTTAATCAAGTTAAATGTTCTCATGTTGCTTTTCCATTTCGGAATTAGCACTGTAGAAATAAGGGCTGCACACGACAGCAGAAACAATTATAATTAAGCCTCCAAGTTTTCCGTTTTTACTGATTTTTACATATAAATACAGACAGGAAACCATTTATTTTCTGCTCTGTATTTATTTTTAAGTATGCATAAAAACGGAAATTGGGTGCTTTCTGAGTGATTCTAAATACACTTTGCCATGAGTGCCAGGCCAATAACTGTGTGGATTGATAGGTAAGGGGGTTAAAAAGAAAGGAATTTTAGTAAAGAGGCTTAAACAGCAGTAGATATGCACAAGGCTGATACTGAAATGTGCATATTTTCATATAAGTGCATTGATTTATCTTCTGCGGGTGTTCATATCACTGAAAACTGGCAGACATTCAAGCATGACTGCAAATTTATTGGTTAAATAAATGTGGATATATACCAGTTTCAGCTTTATTTTGTTTCACAAAACCCATAATAAATATGGATAAATACAGATAAAGTTGACAAAAAGTAAATATGGATGAATACAGACGGAAATGTCAAAAAAATAAATACCATAAAACCGGGAGCTCTAATTATAATCAAAGATCACTAGTCAATGCTTAAACTGTTCCTACATTGTGACTCATTGTTTCTCTATGTACATTAAGGCAATGAGCATTATTCACAAACTGCATTTTGTAGTACATGTAATAGTACTTCAGTAGTTCTCCTCACATACATAAAAATGCTTTTCACAAACCTATGTGCGGAGATCTCCGCCTCTCCTATCTTTTCTCTGCACACATAGGTCTATGTTTTAGTAGTAAATATGTGAGGGACAAAGTTTAGTGGCTGCAAATGGGGAATACTTCCACTTAAAAGGGAGCCTTTACTGAGGGGGAAGAAGACGTTTAAGGAGAAACATGCAAAATAAAACAATAACAAAATCACCCACACATGAGTAAGCCCATTGCTATTCACAAACTGCACTTCCAAAGTTACTAAAACCAAAAAGGTCTCAAAACAGTTGTAAATGTATTCCAGCCCAACTTTGGAGTAAGTCAAGCACTGCAAGTGGCAACTCAAAGGTAATACAATCCACTGCCACAGAAAATAATGGAGGCAGGGACTTAAAAATAACACTCCATAGGAAATAATGTTAGAATAAGTACAGTTATCAACTTTTAAAATCCATATATAAATTATGGTTAATTTGATGTTTATGCATATATAAACAAAGAGTGGCGACTTATAGTTAGTGTTGTCTGGTTAGCTAGCTGAAAAGAGTGTGTAACGAGGTGCACTACTTATAATAATTTGAAGGTGGTGTTTACATTGTAAATGAAAGCTAGAACTTTGGAATTTTTAAAGTTTGGGTAGTTTAAGTTTGGTTTGTATAGGGAAAAAAAGTTTTCCTAACTATAGCTTTAACCTTTGTTTTCTTCATTGAATTTGAATGTAAAATTAAGAATTTTTTTTTTTTAAATGTGTTTCAAATTGTAGAGTACAGTGTCACTGAATGGAGTGTTGTTACGTGGAGTGTCATACAGTGTAGCGGAGAAGAGTGTTGTAAAGTCTATTGTCGTAGAGTGGAGCATTGTAAAGTGGAATATAGTGGAGTAAAGTAGAGTGGAGTGGCGTATCGTACAGTGTAGTAAAGTGTTATTTAGTGTAGTGGCATGGTGTCTCATATAGCGGAGTCAAATATTGTAGAGTGGAGCAGCGAGTTGCACAGTGGACTAGCGTGTCGCACCGTGGAGTAGGGAGTTGTAGACTGTGAGAGTGTGTTAGAAATTAATTTCTGGTTGGCAGAGGTATGCAACCTGTCCAAGCAGGAACCACAATCTCAGTCAACGTAAGTCAGATACACACCATAAATTAACCTGTGCTCACCCTCTGGCAGCTTGGCACACAGCAGGCAGGCTTAACGTAAGAGGCAATGTGTAAAGTATTTCTGTAACACTTCAAACAGTAACAGAGTGGAAACATCACAAAAAGACTCCACACCAGTATAGAAAACTAGCTTATATTTTTATGAACAAAATGAACAAGTTACTTACCTTCGGTAACGCTTTTTCTGGTGGATACAGTATCTGCCTGTGGATTCCTCACCTTTTGAATTACCTCTGCGCCAGCATTTACACGCAAACTTTTTTCTAGCTCTCCCACGTCGACGAGGACGTCACAATGGCCCGGCTCCGCTCGTGACTCCAAATGACGTCATCGGAGCCATAAGAAGACCTCGTCGGAGTGCTGACGTCAGTTCCACCCATTTTTTTAGTGCCTTCGAGGCGAACAGGTGGACCGACAACATAACTGAGGTATACACAGTATACAATATGTACACGAAAACACACAGTATATAGTAAAAGAGGAAAAGCTAAAGAAACAAAGCATTTCCTAACAGCCAACAGCATACAAGCAAAAGACATAGGAAAACAACCATGTCAAAATACGAAAACTTTTTCGGTGTACGAAGGTGGACAACAGGGAGGAGGGTGGGTCAGTGAGGAATCCACAGGCAGATAATGTATCCACCAGAAAAAGCGTTACCGGAGGTAAGTAACTTGTTCTTCTGATGGATACATATGCCTGTGGATTCCTCACCTTTTGAATTGAATCCCACAGCAGTCCCGCTCCCGGAGGAGGGTGTCCACCTACTCATACCAAAAAGTCCTGCAGCACAGAACGTGCAAAATGGGCATTCCTCCTCACCTCAGAATCCAAGCAATAATGCTTTGGGAAGGTGTGGAGGGAGGCCCATGTTGCAACTTTACAAATGTCCACTACAGGAACACCTCTAGCCAAAGCAGATGCTCTAGTAGAATGAGCTCTACAGTATGCAGGAAGCGTACAGACCGAGCAGGCGTAGCACCTTCAGGACTGGAACAACCGCTCCATCGTGAAACAAAGGAATCATCTCCTGAATGTCGAGAATCCTCTGCGGAGGTGGGAAAGCTCGACACACAGTAGTGTCCAGTACTGCCCCTATGAACAGGTTGCGCTGAGAGGGCACCAGGTGAGATTCGGGCACATTTATCGAGAAGCCCAAGTCGAACAACAGCCATGCTGTTACCTGCAGATGATGCAGCACCATCTCTGGCGACTTTGCTTTGAGCAGCCAGTCGTCCAGATAGGGGGAAACAGGAATCCCCGACCTTCTGAGATGAGCTGCCACCACCGCCATCACCTTTGTGAAGACCCGAGGCGCGGAAGTAAGGCCGAACGGGAGGACTGCAAACTGGTAGTGCTGGGACCCTACCGTAAAACGGAGATACTTTCGATGCGACTTCAGGATGGAAATGTGAAAATACGCATCCTGCAAATCGATCAACACCATAGAGTCTTCTTGCTGCAGCACCAGAAGAACCTGAGCTAGGGTCAACATCTTGAATTTCTCCTGCTTGAGGTAAAAATTCAAGACCCTGAGGTCTAGGATCAGTCTTAACCTGCCGTCCTTTTTGGGGATCAGGAAATACCGAGAGTAGCATCCCTTTCCCCTTTCCTGCTCCGGAACCACCTGTATCGCACCTTTCTGAAGTAAAGCAAGAAGCTCCTGCTGCAAGAGCAGCAAATGGTCCTCTGAACACCAGCCCTGGCGAGGAGGGTAAGGAGGTGGAAACTCTCGGAAGGGTAGGGCGTACCCATTTTCCACAAGATTCAAAACCCAAAGGTCTGATGTGATAGATTTCCAATCTTGTAGAAAATGGGACACCAGACCCCCTACAAGGCCAACATGCTCCAAGATGGGGGATCTAGAGCTGCTTTCCCGTGGCACCAGTGGTGGAGGCAGGGGAAGAAGAAGAGGAGGAGAGTTGCGGAGAGGCCCCCCGCAGATGACCTCTACCCTTTCCTCTGTACGACTTGTACAGAGGGTTCTGCTGCTGCTGTTGCTGTGGTTGCTGATGGCCCGAAAGGAAGCCGTCTTCCCAAAACCACGGTACCTCCTATAACCATAAGCCCTAGTCTGGGACTGCAGACCCAAGGACTTTGCAGTAGCCCAACTGTCTTTGAGCCTCTGTAGTGCCGAATCCGCCTTTTCACCAAAGAGTCTGGATCCATCAAACGGCAGATCAAGTAGAGTAGCCTGCACATCTGGAGCGAATCGAAGACCTGAGCCAGGCATGCCTCCTGGTAGCAACAGAGGAACCCATCACCCTGGCTACCGAATCGGCAGTATCCAGGCCAGACTGAATAACCTGACAGGCCGCAGCCTGCGTATCCACCAAAACCTCCAAAAAGGGGCCACGATCATTGTCTGGTAACTTAGGAGCCAACTGCTTGGCTATCTCCCCAACAAGCACGTGGCATTAGTAGACTTTAACGCCATACTTGAAGAAGAGAAAACCTTCTTGGCAGATTGCTCCAATTTCTTAGAGTCTCTGTCCCCCGGAGTTGTAGGGAACGACCCAGCCGACTGCTTAGAACAGGAAGCCTGCACCACCAAACTTTCCAGCGAAGGATGGGCAGTAAGAAAGGCAGGATCATTAGGAGCAGGCCTGTACCTTCTTGCCACAATCCTTGAAACAGCAGGAGCAGATAAGGGTTTCTGCCACACCTCCAGAATCGGCTTTGTCAAAGCCTCATTAAAAGCCAAAAGAGGTTCAACCACAGAAGATGGAGAATGCAACACCTCAGTGAGAATATTTGGCCTGATCTCAGCTGTGGGCAGTTGAAGGACCAAAAGTTCAGCAGCCTTCCTGATGACAGCATGGTATGGTGCAACATCCTGAGAAGGTAAAGCCTTTGGCGATGAAAGCTCCCACTCAGGGGAAGTGTCTAAACCACTGGCCTCTCGAAGGCCCTCAAATTCATCAACCGAGTCGTTGATCTCCCCTTCTTCTGCCTCATCCTGCTGGTATTCCTCTTCCTCCAGCAGCCTTTGGACTTCCCTCTATGACCGCATCTTCGGGATTGGCGGTGCCTCCGAAGTGGGTAACGGCGCTGCTCGAAGTCGAGAGGATGAAGGGCCCCCAGATGGTGCCAGAGACTGTGACATCGGCGTCGAAAACCTCGTAGCCGGAAACTGCCATGACGGCGCCGTCAGCATAAAGGGCACGAAGGGTGCCTGGGCATAATGCTGAGGGATGCCCAAATTAAAAGCAAGGGGACCCACGGGGCAAGACGGCGCACTGGTAGGGTAGGCTGCCCTGGCAAACATGCCGTACATCGCTTTAAGAAAATGCGACGGATCCGACCCAGGCCCAGGAAAGGGTGGATAAGGAGCCGAGTCTGAATCCACTCGAGGCCGCGTTGAAGGCTGAGGCTCTGGCCCCGGGGACGCCGGATCCGGTTCAGGAAAAGTCACAGGCACAGGAGAAGACTCTCTGGGCTCCGGAGAATCCCTTGGCGCCGGTGAAACCCTGGGTGCCGGAGAACCCCTCAGCGTCGGAGAGTGAGCCGGAGTCACTTGAGGAGGAGAAGGCGACAGCGAGACGGCATCCTTAGAATGACGCCGCGGAGCCGGAGAAGGTGACCTTGAAGCCATACCCTTCGAAGATAGACGTAGAGAACCATGCCTTCTCTTCTTGTGCTTCTTTGATTTCGAGGTATGAGAGGTCGAGAGGTTCAGTGCCTTCGTATTCATCTTCTGGCAACTGGAACAGCCTCCGACGTTGTGGTCCGATGAGAGACACCAAAGGCAGTCGTCGTGGGGATCCGTGATGGACATATGTCCCCCACACTCCCTACAAGGCTTAAATCCAGACTTCTTTAAAGTAGCCATCGCACTGCTACTCCAAGAAAGAAGAAACAAAGTAATAACGAAACCAATTGGAGAGTCCTAGAAAACCGTTACGCGTCAACTGCGCTGAAAAAAGGGAACCGACGTCAGCACGCCGACGAGGTCTTCTTATGGCTCCGATGACGTCATACAGAGTCACGAGTGGAGCCGTGCCATTGTGACGTCCTCGTCGACGTGGGAGAGCTAGAAAAAAGTTTCAGTGGAATGCTGGCGCTGGGGTAATTCAAAAGGTGAGGAATCCACAGGCAGATGTATCCATCAGACACCAAAACAACAAAAATCCAGTAAGTATAACCAGAGATATGAATTTTCAAATATTAAACTGTACAATAGTGCCTAAAAGCTCCAACGGGGGCTATCTCTTCGCGCTAGACCAGGGTAAATCCAAAAGTTCAGGCTGACACGATGGAGCGCAGGTTGGATAGAGAGACCAGCCTTGTCCTGCTGAAAAGTACCTGAGATGCGTCGTCAACAGAGTCCAGATGTGGGAAGCAAAAGTCGATGAGTCAGTGCCTGAACACAGGTTTGTAGATGATGCGTCGCTGTCAAGTTGGGCAATGCGGAGATGCATCGGTGTTGAGCTGCAGGATGTAGGCAATGGGTCAGAAACTGAAGGTGATGAGCCGAGCTGTCGGTGATCCGATGGCTTCGGTCCTTACGGTAGTGGTGATGCACAGAGGGAGATGCAGTAGTTCCCATCGGCGCAACATCGTCGATGCGTGGATTTTGGCAGTTGCAGCCCTTTATACCCACTTCCAAGGGCCCAGGACTGGACTGGCACCACTTGGCGGGGCAAGATTTGCAGCAAGGCAAAGTCCAGGTGCTGTTGCAGGATGATGGTAAGTCTTTGATGTCCCTAAGACTTAGAACAGGGGGCAAGCCAACATGCCCTTAGTGTCACTATGGGTTCAAGTGAGGTGGGTCCAGTCCTTCCTCAGCAGGGCAGAGGGTCGCAGGCAGTAGGGCTGCACAGCAGAAAAACAGTTCTTTCAGAGCAGCAGTCTGGCAGAGGCAGTTCTTATATCAGCACAGTAGTCCTACCTTTTGACAGAGTTCTTCACAGGTCTAGTAGTGTACCGAATTGGTAGGGTCAGAGACCCAGTACTTATACCCAGTTGTGCCTCTGAAGTGGAGGTGACTTTAAAGAGGGTTTTGAAGTGCACAGAGGTCCTCCCTCCCAGCTCTGGCTCCAGATTCACTATGGGGGGTATGCAGCCCTTTGTGCGGGGACAAGGCACAGCCTATTCAGGTGTGTCAGCTCCTCCCTCCCATCCTGCTCAGGATGATTGATCAGGTTGTGGATGGTGCATCAGTCATACCTAAGCTCCCTTTTTGTGTGGCTCAACACAAGGAATGGCACAGGCAAAGACAAAGGCAACGACAGCACAAACCCAGACAGTAGATCAGTAAAAGGGCCAGCGCACGGACAGCAAGGACAGCAAAATCTGGACAAAATCTGTACTGTAATCAGCTCCCCACAATAGCCCCACCAGCCATATCAGGTACACCAACAGCACCAAAACAGCTCACTGGTAAAGTCACCAGTAGTAGCTTGCTACGGGCCACCAACGCAGTCAGAGGACAATTTGCCATCTAAACACATAAAAGAAGACTCACAACTGAACAAAGAGGAATCCTTTGGCTCCGATTGCCATATGTCATACCTAGCATCCAAGGAGTGGGAAGAACTGGTAGCCTCCTACACCCAAAGAACTAATGTAGGCAAGTCGCCCTCTGCCACTCCAACCTACACAGCCTTCAAGGACAAAAGGGTAACCGACAAGGCTTCTGCATCAGAGCGCCTCTGGGCAATCTTCCTTAGCACCTTGTAGCACATAGTAACTGCCTCACAATATCAGTCAGATAAGATGGACTTAAAGCTGTCAGTTCTTCACTCTTTAGCAGACTCTGTATCCAGAATCAACGATAATTTGGCAGACCTAAATGGGCTGATAAAAAGAGGCCAGGCAGCTGCATCGGCACAAATAGATTGCCCTTGCGCGCCAATATTGGACAAAATAGTTACATTACCAACCATGTTAAACGGCTTACTAACAGACTTAAAACAAAGCTATGGACCACGAAACGCTGCCACCGCCGTGTCCTGACCCTTGATAGAGCAACCGGGGGGTGACGCACATGATCAGACCAACACAACCAAAAGGTCCTGAACAAACACACCCACTCACCAGAGGCAACTAACAAACACGAAAATCCCTCAATAGTATCCACAGCGCCCACAATATCCTCTACAGCTCTGCTTAAACAACCAACTAGAAATGCAAGTCCAAAATCAAACACAAATCCGCCGCAAACAAAATAGGAAGGGCAGAAATAAGAAAAACGTGCCACTTGTTCAACTACAAGAGGATACGACCACAAGGACAATAGCTGACCTAAGTGTGGCCGACCAACATCAGCCACGACTCCACCGATTGGCAAAATTAAAAATAATGGAAGAGAGACCCACCCGGACAGAAATTAGGCAAACTGAAACAGAATTTCCTGGCGGTTCACCTGCATCGGCATCAAAAAACAAAGAGGATCTAAACCAGACAACAGCGACACAGGCCAGAAAAACAGAAGGGCCTCTGCTCAGAGGGCAATCGCAAATAACACACACAGGCAACATCATGTGCATTGGCAAATTTCACAATGGCGAAAACAAAAAAGCATGCCGAAATCCATCACAGCTATATCATCCCACGGCCTCAGAATACATGGACCAATCGGTTACAAAGCTGAATCAGGTTCAAACTAAACAGGCTGAAAATCACACATCAACAGAGGAGGATACAGGTTACCCGCAATCCCATGTCCTTGGAAACAGAGGAAGGACTAATCAAAGCACAAACCTTTGCAACAAAGGCCACAGAAAAAAAGACAGTTTATAATACAACAACTTCAATCATAGAGCATGAAGAACGCTGAGAAAATTGGCAGTGTGTCTTCAATCCCCACTTAAACGATGCATCCCAACAACAATCGGAAGGGATGCAAACACATCATAACAAGGGCCTCAAGAGCAAACAGTGGCTAACAAACTCCATGATATTCCATTCAGAATACAGATCTAGTTGGAAAGGAGACACTCTAAATAGAGGAAACATAATGCGTCTGCTCCATGCAACAAAGAACTTGGAGGATGTGAACACAGCGGATCTAACTTCTATAGAATTTATTTACGTTGACAACCCTAAAGGTATAGTGATAACCAAAACAACATTGACCACAAAGGAGATAATAAAAAGGACAATGAAGGAATCAACCATTTTCCAACACTGGGGGATAAGGATATATCCATACAACAACCCGGGTTACCAAACTCCACTACTACCCGAAAAACAATTTGCAACTGGACCACAGGAGCAACAGACTACCCACTCCGTTGTAAGGGGCGCAAGAAGCACATCTCCGGCTCCGTCTTATCTTAACCATCCAAGGGACAGGAATGAAACTTGGATAAGCAAGAAAAACTAACCATCGGTTGAACCAAACAGGAGTAATTTGAGCCAGATGACTCAAACACTTAATATGACCAACAGCTAATGACAGATACTGCGCTACAACCACCACAATTTAGCAGAGTCAAGACCAATTAGCATGTGCATATGGTACATCAGCGGCCTGCCCAATAAAGAAAGCAACCCACAAACAATGTTCTATCTCCAATCCTTTGACCTCGTACTTCTCCAAGAAACCTGGGCAGAACAACCTATACAACTTCAGGGGCACAACTCCCAAAACGTCCTCGCACGGAAAGTAGCTAGATATGGCTATCGGAAAGGAGGCTTGGCAACTTACGCATCAATTACAACACTAGGGCCTGTTAAACATTTGAAGGCCACTATACCGACGCACAACGAATTACTAGAAGTAAGAACAACGATCAGAATCGACAAAGATGAATGCCCGACTATAATAGTAAATGTTTACATCCCAGGCACAAAACTAAGGGGGTCGAATAACTGATCACAGAGCTGCTAAGAATCATTAAATAAACAGACTGGATTAGGCTCACACCTTCTGAGGGAACTCGAACACCTCAACTTTAGGGCCTTGAATGGGCGCTTCCAGGAAGACAACCGCCAGCTCCCACATTCTATTCACAAGTTGCTACTTCACATATTGATTACACATTTATAACACACTCACTGTTTCACAAAATTAATTCTTATCAGCTGGGGGAACCAAACCAGAGCGACCACTTACCCCAAGAAGTAATCTTTAAAGGTGTCGCTCTCCCAATATACACAGCAATCAAAACAATAGCCACAGAATATACCACTAACAAAATATCAAGTGCAGTACCGCCTCATTGGAGAAGCTCCTAGAATCAGCCAAATCTTTCCTCCCAGAAGACCTCAATCAATCAAGGAATCCGCTAGCTATTTGGGAGAACTTTACTATCATTCTCAGGGAGAAATTTGCAACTAATGCAGGAGTCAGAAGTGGAACTCAAATTAACAGACAATTAAGCAATCCAATAACGCTACAAACAAAAAAATTGAAATCCACTAATAACCAAACCATAAGGAAACTCTGCCGGAACCCTCAAGAGACCTCCCTTCGGGGGGGAATTGAGGAAACTCAAGGCTAGTCTAAAAAAGACAAAATGGGCAGCAAGGAGGCAAGACAACGAATCAATGTGGGCAAGATTAATTCATGATGCAAAAAGTAAGAACAGTGCAAAATTCTGGCGAACAATTAACACCTTGCAACGTCAATCCCAACAAGGAATAGATTCTTACCTTCCAGAGGAAGATTGGGCCACCTACCTCCACGATCATTTTAACAGCTCTGGCCAAGAGACAAATGGGCATGAGATAGAACCTAGGCCCAACCCGGGTGACAAAGCTCAACTGGAACCAAAAATTAGCAAAAACGATTCTGAGGCAGGAAAACTCCAGCCTAGAAATAATGAACACCAAAATCCGCGAGAGGAATTACCAAAAGTAAAAAAAACACAGATATTGAGGCAAATTGGGAAAGGAAGGCTGGAAGGTGCTCCTGGACCGAATGGGATTCCACCAATTCTATTCAAACATAACCCTCAGTACTGGTCCAAAATCCTGGAACCAGTATATAATCAGATCATGGTCAGCGGAATAATTCCAGAATCATGGAAAAGATCAATAATTTCACCAATTTACAAGCAGGGCGACAAGGCCGATGTGAAACTCTACTACCTTGTCGCACTGATCGACAACAACGCCAAATATTATGCAGGATTAATCCTGGAAGAACTGAAATCTTGGGCCTCTTACTCATCCATCATACCATTAAACCAGACTGGCTTCTGCAAAAACATGGGAACAAGTACCAACATTATGGCCCTAACCCTTTTGATTGATGCTGCAAAACAAGCCAGGCAATTGTTATTCCTGTGCTTCATCGACTATAGCTCGGCCTTTGAACACATCAATCGAACAAGACTATGGCGGAATTTGGAAAAATGGTGCATACCATCAGCCCTTTTAAAGCAACGCTTATTACTTCACACAGACTCATGGGTAATGGTCAAACTGGGAAGGGGGACCCATATATTAAGGCGCATCACCACCACCAAAGGGCTAAAACAAAGGTGCGTCCTTGCTCCCTTGCTATTCAACCTCTTTATGGCAGACCTCCCCGCAAGGCTGGACAAATGCAATTCACATGCCCCTAAGCTCGGTAAGACAACCATCTCCAACCTTCTTTATGCCAATGACTTAGTGTTAGTAAGCCGAACTCCAATTGGCCTACAACACTTACTCAATACAACACAAGAATACTCACATGAGAACACACCAAAGATCAATCTAAGGAAGACAAAAATAATGGCAATAAATCATTCCATGAAGAAACCACCTCATTGGTTCCTGGGCACACAACGACTAGAACTAGCAGAGGAATACAAATACCTAGGAGTCCTGCTAGACAACAAAGGTTCTTTCAACCCTCAAAAAGAAGCACTAAGACGGAAAGGCAGCACTATAACCTATGCCATGAAGTCTCTAAAAAAAACCCTCACCGAAACTCACTTTGACAATAACATACAGGAGTGAGGCAATGCGAGGAAGAGACGCAATTACAGTGGAAAAGATCATCATCAGGGCATACAGAACAATCTTTTATATACCAAACTACGCCTCTCCTGCGCAAATAAGGTTAGAGTTTGGGCTCCAGAAACAGATCCTGGCTAGAAGGCGTGCTTTTATAAAATGCTGGCACAAGATCAGAGGAGCAGAGCAAAACACATTAAATTGGCATCTCTGGACAGAATTGTCACTAAGAGGGACCTCACCAGCCGGAGCATACCTCAGAGACTCCCTAAACCAACTAGGGCTGTAAAATGCATGGGAATCATCAGCGACCCACACTAGCTTTAAGAAAGTGGTCTTTAAATCCGTCAAAGTGTTGTCAACGGCAGAAGACAAGGCCGTACTTGCAAAAAGGGCACTACGTCGCACCAAACCACAATCATACCTAAGTACAGGATTCAAGATCATGCTGAAAGAGAAATACCTAAAATATCGGCTGGGCATAATGGCAATCCTACCCCATCTGCCACCTTGGAAGAGGAAGCCTGGAGATGACACCTGCCGACTATGCACTCATGGACCGTAAGATCTTGTCCTTATAATCTGCATTTGCACAAGCCTAGCACAAGAACATCTACTTCTTCGACTCCTTTACAACCAAGCAGAGATTCGCACCTGCAGATAGGAGGTGCTGGCCTGCTTCAAATCAGATTCCAAGTAATTAATCAGCCTTTTCACAAAATTCCTCAAAATAGTAGAGAAGAGACTACATATAGAAAAACATGGCAGACCCAAGACAGCCGAGCAGCGCAACAAAACACAAGGACTGAGAGCACAAGACTGACAGGGCGTAATCTCGTACTCGGGGCTTTTTTTGCAATAATAAATAAAATAACAAATTTTGGAACCATTGAAGGTACCCCTGGTAACCAAACGACACCACTGGGCGAAGGTAGGAAAAACGGAAACCAGATACACTCTCTCGTGGGTTCTCATAAACCACATCAATTTCTAATTAAGGACTGAACAAGGACTTTTAACAAATTTTAATCTTGTTAAACTAAAGTTATTTATATGAATTTTTTATATGCACTGGTTTTAATCAATCAAGCATAATAATAAATTACTATTCTTTGTGTGTGGCTGTTTAGAAGGAATGCACAAAGTCCAGCTGTTACTCACCCCAGACGGGTATTGGAGACAGGCTGTAGGCATGCAGGGCTAAGAGCAGAAAAATGCCATCTTTCTAGAAGACAAGAAGAAAATGATTACCCGAGCCTTCAAATTGCTTTCAGCATATTTTTCTTTAAAGCTGAAATGATCAACAACCTAGACTTTTGTTAAATCAGGTTTTTATTAACCCGTATTATTTTCTGAATAATTCATTTGTTTTCTAAAAATTCTTAGAAAAAGACATGTCGTCATATCAACAATTTTTTTTTTTTTGCATACAATATTCAAAAGAACAGTCAACATCTTAATTCACATAGTAAACAATACACATTGCACAGAATGAAACCGACAACTGACTAATAACAACAAACAACACATTAAACACCTATTTTTTCTTTTACACGATTTCACAATTAATATTCACAGTGTGTAATTCATCAGAACTTCAAAATCATCTTTTGCAATCAAAGGCAACAATATTTGACAGATGGGGGAAATAGTTAAACTCTCTCAAGATCTGCGGTACAAGGACTCTCATCAGGGCTTCTGAATATCTAGATTCGCACTGGACTTCATTCCTGCGTGCAATGATAGCCCTGATGAGAGTCCTTGTACCGTGAGGACTAGGACTCGAAACGCGTTGGCAATCTTTTCATTGAGGAACTTAAATCAAATATTCGCAGATCTTGAGAGAGTTTAACTATTTCCCCATCTGTCAAATATTGTTCCCTTTGATTGCAAAAGATGATTTTGAAGTTCTGATGAATTACACACTGTGAATATTAATTGTGAAATTGTGTAAAAGAAAAAATAGGTGTTTAATGTGTTGTTTGTTGTTATTAGTCAGTTGTCGGTTTCATTCTATGCAATGTGTATTGTTTACTATGTGAATTAAGATGTTCAGCTTTAAAGAAAAATATGCTGAAAGCAATTTGAAGGCTCGGGAAATCATTTTCTTCTTGTCAAATTTACAGCCCAACCTGACCCTTGTCCCATTGGGCCTAACTCCCTTGTTGTTTTATAAATCTTTCTAGAAGAGGCATTTTTAAAAGGGTAGTGATAAATCCTCTTTACTGGTAAAGATGAATTTATCATTACCATTCCAATGATATGAAACATGACACAACTGCTCCTTCTTGTAGGAAAGTGCCCCTTTTTGCATGGTTACCTCCCACTTTTTGCCTGATACCTGATGCCCTTTGACTGAGTGTGCATGGGGTCCCTGCCAATCAGGTATCCAGTGCCTGTATTCTTTCCCAAAACTGTACCTTTGGTTCCACAATTGGCACACCCCTGGTTAATCTGTAAGTCCCATTAAAAGGTACCAGTGGTACCAAGGGCATTGTTACCAGAGAGGGTCTCCGAGGGCTGCAGCATGTATTGTGGCACCCTCAGAGGCCCCTCACCAAACACATACACACTGCCATTGCAGACTGCGTGTTTTGGTGCAGACAAAACTTAAGAGTAGACATGGTACACATCCCTGTGTGCCATGCCCACCAGCCCTGCCTGTG
Source organism: Calotriton arnoldi (assembly GCA_963921515.1). Classification (NCBI taxonomy): domain Eukaryota; kingdom Metazoa; phylum Chordata; class Amphibia; order Caudata; family Salamandridae; genus Calotriton; species Calotriton arnoldi. The sequence continues at coordinate 5,895 of CAWUFW010024031.1, read as the reverse complement.
GCATAGGTAAGTCACCCCTGTAGCAGGCCTCACAGCCCTAAGGCAGGGTGCACTATACCACAGGTAAGGGCACAGCTGCATGAGCAATGTGCCCCTACAGTTTCTGTGCCATTCACAGACATTGTAAGCGCAGTGGAGCCATATTGAGTACATGGACTGGGAGTTTGTCATTACGAACTCCACAGCTCCATGATGGCTTTAATGAATGCTAAGGAGTTTGGTATCAAACTCCTCAGCATAATAAGCCCACACTGATGCCAGTGTTGGATGTATTACAAAATGCACTCTGAGGACATCCTAGAGAAGCCCCCTGAAAAATGCCGAACTCCCTCGTGTCCAGCTGACTGGTCTGCACCAGCCTGCCACACACAGACATGTTTCTGGCCCCCTGGGGTGAGAGCCCTTGTGCTCTCGTGGGTCAGGGACAAAGGATGCTTGGGGTGGAGGTGCTTCTCACCTACCCCCAAGCAGGAACAGCATTCAGGGCGGCGAGCCTCAAAGGCTTCCTGCCCTTGATATGCTAGCCAGGGCCTCTCCAGATAGTGGAGAGGCCTACCCCTTGACCAAGCCCCACTTTTGGCAGCAAGGTCGGCGAGAAAATTAGCAGTCAGGAGAGGTGTGAACCCTCTCTGCCAGGGGCACCCCTAAGGTCCCTTGGACAGAGGTGACCCCCTCCTTAGCAAATCCTCCATCTTGAATGGAAGGATTTGATCCAATCAGGTTAGGGGGATGCCCTCTCCCCAAAGGGAGGGTACATTCTAAGGGTGTAGTCACCCTAAAGGCAAGTAGCCCATTGGCTACCATTTGCCAGTACCTGTAATGCCCCTAAATTCAGTATTTAGGGGCACCCCTGAACCTTGATCCTCAGATTCCTGTGCCCAAGAAGAAAAGGAAGAAGACACAGTTCAGCCAAGCCTGGAAGACGACTACTTATTGGGCCCAAGCCCTACCGGCCTGTCTCCTGCTCAAAGACCCTGTGAAGAAGACAACGCCTGTCCCATGGCCTGCAACTTCCAAGAACCCCAGGAAGAATGCCATTCTTCAGACCAGATCTCCAGAGAACAGCGGCCCTGTCAAGAAAATCTCCATCTTCAAGGATTCTGGATCCAGGCGGATACGCGACACTTGCCCACTCTGCACCAGACGAACACGGCCCAAGTTCGAGTGGTTTACCTGTCCTCTGAAGCCTCCCCAGTGATCCTGACCTCGTCTCCATTGGTGATTGACCTCTCCTGGACCCCATAAAGTTGACTGCAGCCTCAACCTGAAGGGTCCCCCCAACCGCGACCGGCTCCGGTAACGTAAATCCAACACCAAAAGGCACCCCTGCATCCTCCGCCCATCGACTTTGGGGAACCCAGCCGACGGTGGTCAGGTGTCCCTCAACTCTCCAACTTATCTGCCCAGACGGTGGTCCCCTTCATCCAGCTTCCTGACCCGAGCCTGCAGCCTCTTTGTGCAACCGAGATTCCCCATTGAAACGCATGGGGCGCCCGACGCTGATTTTGCACCCTGCACCCAGCCGCAGCTGGTGGTGTAGCTTCAGTGCTGCCTTGTGGTCCCCCCCTTGTGCTGATCATAACCCCCAGTGCCTGCGCTCTGAAACCATGGGTTCTTACCGGCATATCGTGCCTCTTTGAGGTACCCCCAGTCTCCATTGACTAACATTGGGCCCAGTGACCTCTGCACCAGCCGCCCCAGTGCCGCTGGTGGTGCAGTACCTACCTTGAACTGACCCTTGCCCAGGGTTAGTCCAAACCCCCGAAGACTGGAATTATAAGTCGCGTACTTACCTGCTAATGCATAACAGTTTTCCCTCTATGGACTGCATTGCATTTACCAACCTATTACATACAAAAGTCTATCTGTTTCTATTGCAAAGTTCTACTATGCTAAACTGATTTTACAGAAGTATTTCAATTACTGGGGAGTGGCTACGGCACGTTGCGAGATGGCTGCCTGCTAGAGGAGCTCCGCAGGCCAGGCCTCGTTATACGGCAAATACCATCCTGAACCTACCTTGAAGCTCACCGAAATTGCGTGCACTGACTGCTGGAAGCACCGGGGGCTGGCGATCGCAGTCCTTGAGCCCCGAATCCGTGATATCTCGCCAGAACGGGAGTGAAGAGGGCGCAGAGTACGCAGAGAGAAAATGGTCGCTCGCACCCGCGGCGCAGCGGAATGAGCTGAGCCCGCTGAGTCCGCTGAGCGGACGGGTGGCGACTGTGCTGCTGCCTACTGGGGAGTGGCGCTACAATGGACTGAGTGCGGTGGTGGACGGAACCGTGCACAGCCACTAACGGACATGCTGATTTGTCGAGGAGACGGCCACGGCGTTTATTGAGGCCTGTGGCGGGATATCAGACCACGATCTGCTGGGCGCTGCCGGGAGGTGTGAGGCAGGCGGCAAGGACTGCTGTTGAAGCGGACATCCCCCCCGGAGCAGAGTGAGAGAGGTGAGAGTGGTGGGGTCGGGGTCTTTCGGAGCTGGGCTATCTCCCGCTGCGTGATCTCGGCCTCCCCTGGCACTCCTGCTGCGCGGGGCCTCGGATTAGTGCTGCGATCTGCTTGGCCTGAGCGGAGGCCTTCCGACTATCCGACTCCTTCACTCGAGGGCATCCGAGCCTGAGCCGCGCGCACGGTGGAGGCCACGACAAGGGGAGGGCTGTGAGCGCTGCCTGGCTCCCTCTTAGCGCACAACACGGGGGGTTGCCTTAGTGGTATCTGTGCCCTCCGGGTGTCCCCCTCTCCTGCACAGCGAGCCGGCTGGGTTCTCCCTGCGCCACTAGCGATGCACTGCTCCGGCTCTGGGCTGGGGTAATAGCCGAAACCGGCAAATGCGGCTGCAGGTGGTGCCCCGAAGACACTCTGACGCCACAATTGCACTAATCATTGCTGGACGTCATTGGAGTGCGGATTGGCATCGAGATCGCTCCTGTCGGCCTGTTTCAGAACTTTCGCTGTGTGCGCTGCCCATTCCACAAACCCATATTGTTGAGGTGGAGAGACTTGCATACTCCCCCCCACCTTGGGTGCACTGGACTCCCTGTCTCCATAGCACAGGCTCGGCCATATCTTAGGCGGCACTGTCTGTCCCATTGGGATGCAACATACCACGAGACGCGTCTTGGTCTGCTGCTGTTGACTGTTGGCCATGGGCAAACCGGACCCCAAACAGCCCAAGATCCCATTCGAAAGCAAGCGCCACACGCGTACTGCAGACGCGCTGACTGAGACAGGGGCTGCCCAGGGCCCATTAGATAGCGCAGAGGAACTGGACGAAGATATGAGGTCCATATTGATGGAGATGCGTACTGGTCTCAAAACCATCAATAGCAAGATTGATGCCCTTACCTCCAGTCTTGACGCAGTCAAGAAAAGGTGGACAAACACGAAACCAGACTGGATGTGCTGTAAAACAGGTTATCTAACACTCAGGATTCCAATGCTGAAGCAAGGACACAGATTCTCAACATGGAGAAAGTGTTGGAAGTCATAAGGTCGAAAAACGAAGATTTGGAGGCGCGCTCAAGGCGCAATAATCTCCGCATAATTGGGCTTCCGGAATCGACAGCAATCTCGAAAATGGAGCCTTTCATAGACAACCTGTTACAAGAACTATTTGGGCTTGTGTTATCCCCGGTCATGATTGTGGAGAGAGAGCACCGATCTCTCGGTCCCCGGCCGGCACCGGGTGCACCACCACGCCCGATAATAGCTCGCCTACTTAATTATGCGGACAGGGACGCTATTCTCCGAGAGGCGAGAGCAAAGAGTCCTATTAACCACCAGGGTAACAATCTCTCCTTCTACCCGGATTATACCCCAGCAGTGCAAGCAGCGTGCAAAGAGTTCATGCCGGCAAAGAGATTGTTACAATCTGCTTCCATTCCCTATGCAATGTTATACCCTGCCAAATTGAGAATCACCCATGATGGTCAAGCTCATTTCTTTACGGATTCTAAGTCGGCTCTCAAATTTACAAAAAACATTTGTCCTCGTAAAGCGACTAATGCCACCTCAAAAAGTTTGACGGCGTCACCATCTCTTGGTGAAGTGGATTGATAGTTGACTCACTTGATGTACGTTATTGTTGTTTCAATTATGCGGCTGCAACCATGCATATAATTGCTGGTGGCGTCGGGGAAAGCCGGGGGACCGGGCCGCGGTGCCATGCTATTGGTGTGTTGTTATTAATGTTAAGTTCCATTTGTCAGGGATGGTTTTATCCAGCAGATCTCCCTTTACAGGATTTGTAGAGCTAGGAGGTTCCACTGACATTGTAACCTGGCCACCCTACCGGCTGGTGGGTGTTTGCTGCTGTTCCCCCCCCCAGAGGGTGATCCCCTAGTTGTTTGTAGTTCTTTTTTTCATAGTAAACGGGGTAGATCTTGGGCTGAAGGGGGGTATGTATTCTCGACCTAATTGGGAGGTTGTAGTGGGAGGAGGGTGGGAAGGGGGGTTTTATGCGCCTGCAGTTAGTCACTGTGAAGATAAGGGTACAGAGAAGACTGTTTATTGTGATTGTATCGACACCAAGACTGTGAATTATATTTTTGATTCCATGTATTATGTTGAATTAATCCGTATTTGTAAAGCGCAAACTACTCACCCGTACGGGTCTCAAGGCGCTGGGGGCCGTCGTGGAAATTAAGTGAGCTATTGCCCAGAGTCACAAGGTGCTGAGCTGAGCTGCCGCCGGAGCCGGGGACCGAACCGTGAGCCCTGTGCTCCGAAGTCAGCTGCCCTGGCCACTGCACCACACCTCTTCCACAATGTGATGGCCAATTGTTTGATTCAGTTGTAAATTGGTATGCCAGAGAGGACTATGGGTGAGGAGTATGGACTACTCACATGGAACGTCAGAGGGCTAAACTCTCCTAAGAAAATCAGACATGTATTTGCCTATCTTAACCGTCATGGCACTCAGATAGTTTTCCTGCAGGACACACACCTGACCAAGGTCTCTGAAGCTAAGATAGCGCTCAAATGGGCGGTGTTCCGATTGGCTTCCTCATACTCATCTTATGCCAGGGGGGTCGTCATACTGATCAAAAAGGGCATTCCATTTACGCCACATAGGACTTATACTGATGATGAAGGTCGTTGTGCGATGGTTCAAGGTAAATTGGGAAACACATTAATTACCCTCGTAAACATGTACGGTCCTATAGCAGATGAGCCAGAAGTGTTTCAACGAATGTATGGCATACTGCGACAGTGGCCTGAGACAGCCATAGTGTTGGGGGGGGACCTTAATACATATCTGGATCCCGCTCTGGATAAATCTAACCCACAAAGCACCCAAACGCCTGGCGTGGCCCGAAGTATCAATCAGGCTAGATTGGAGTTCGGACTGGTGGATGTCTGGAGATTGCGTAACAGTACAGTTAAAGAGGGGACACATGCCACACCCGCGCATAACAGTTGGTCTCGACTGGATTACTGGCTCCTTAGTGAGAGCGCAGCGGAGTGGGTGACCAATGTCGCTAACCACCCACGTACACTTTCAGATCACAACCCAGTGCAACTGGATCTGTATATCCCCACTTTGACGTATCGTCCATTCACGTGGCGTTTCCGCTCGGAGGCGTTACTAGATCCGTTGTATAACGACACAGTCCGCACAGCGATAGAAAATTACTTCCTGGAAAACAAGGGCACGGTGGACAGAGCTGGCACTCTTTGGGAGGCGTTTAAGGTGACAATTAGGGGAGTCTGTATAGGCACCTCGGCTGGTATCCTGAAAGATCTCAGAACACAACTTACCAACATGGAGACTACGCTAAAAACCTTGGAGAGAGCATATGCGGATAACCCTACCCCAGACACACTGTCGCGTATCCATACATTAGTTCAGGAGTATGACGTGGCCGCGGAAACTGAGCTCTAAGG
>CAWUFW010024030.1:0-66513 GCA_963921515.1 Calotriton arnoldi | reverse complement strand
TCCTTAGGGGCCAACTAGCCCACCTATTACCTCCAGTAAGCCCCACACAGTGGGATTGCTGAGAGGGGCTCAGAGGCCAGGCCCCCTTTCTCCACCACTCTGCAAATGCACCTCTCGGCGCACTGCTGGTTTGGGGATGACGTCTCCTTGCTTCCTGAGGGACTCAGGACTAAAGTGGACTTCTTCCCACTAGCAGCAGTGTGCAAGGAGGCTCGTTTTCAGAATGGTGGTGAAAGGGGGCATGGCCTCTGACCACCTCTCAGCAATCCAGCTGTGTGTGCAGCAGGAGGGCTAGTTGGCCCCCAAGGACCCTCAAGATCCAAGGGGAATTCACCCCCCAACTAGTAGTGTGCCAGGAGGTGCATTTGCAGCATGGAGAAGAAAGGGGATTGGCCACCGAAAACCTCTCAGCAAACCCACTGTGTGGGACTTGCTGGAGGTCCCCCAAGGACCCACAATAGCCAAGGGGACTTCATCCCCCTACTAGTAGTGCACCAGAAGGCGCGTTTGCAGAGTGGTGGAGACAGGGGGCATGGCCTGCTATCAGGTCTCAGCAATCCTGCGACTAATGTGTACTACACGTTAGTCACACTAGATGTAGTGTCGTTGTACACTCAGATACCACAAGAAGATGGGTTATCTGCGATTGAATCCTTTTTGGAAAAATGATGCAAACGAACTAGAGTCCCTACTGAATTCATTATGCGATTAGCCACCTTCGCACTGAAAAAGAACTATTTTAAGTTTGGTAGCGACTTCTATTTTCAGATTAAAGGGACAGCAATGGGCTGTCCCTTTGCGCCGGAGCTGGCAGTGCTATATATGGCCAAATTTGAAGAGCAATGTGTTCATAACAACAAACCATTCGTTCAATACATTTCAAATTGGGTCCGCTATATTGATGATATTTTCATGGTATGGACTGGAAACATTGAACATTTACATCACTTCCATGGATGGCTTAATGCAAGGACAGCCGACAGCAAATTCAGCTTGAACCACTCTCCCAAAACTATGATGTTCTTGGACGTCGAAGTGTATTTTACAGATGGAAGTTTGGTAACTACACTCCATAAAAAACCGACCGATAGGAACAAGGCCCTTCACTACATGAGCCACCACCCACGAAGTCTACGGGACAATTTACCCTACGGCCAGTTTTTACGGATTAAACAGAATTGTTCCTTCAAAGATGAATATACCATCCATGCCAATAATTTGCTGGACAGATTAAAAGACCGGGGATACCCAAAAAAATTACTAAAAAATGCTATGTAAAGAGCATGGTGGACTCCTCAAGAAACACTCCTACAGAAAAGGGAGAAACCACCAATGGACCAGACAGTCTGTGTTACGACATTTTGCCCAAACACTAACATCTTAAAGAAAATAATCCATCAAAACTGGCATTTGATTCAAAATTTGGACCCTTCATTTTCAACCTTTCCACTGTTTGCTCTAAAAAAGGAAAGCAGCATCGCAAATCAAGTAGTTTGTGCTTCTTTACCAAAAACTCAAACAAGAAGTACATTACGCGAACAATTTTGTTTACCACCAGTCACAGGACACCACAAATGTGGCACCTGTGTTTGTTGTGACCAAACCATCGAAGGCTCGTTGTTTTCACACAAAAATGTCAATCGGAAACATCAAACGTTTACTAACTGTAAAACTAAAAACGTCGTGTATGGGATCTTGTGCCCTTGCCCCAAACTTTACATTGGGAAAACAAACCAAGAGGTTCGCCATCGGATCACGCAACATAAATCAAGAATTCGAAAAAAAGTGCAGACTGCATCATTAGTTAACCACTGGATGAACAACAATCAAGCAGAAAAAGACCTACTATGGACTATAATATCAAAAGTAGAACAAGACCCTGGGGGGGTGATTTAGACAGTAAGCTAATCCAAAGAGAAGCCATGCTCATAGTAAAATTCAATACAGCAGTTGATGGACTTAACGAATTATCAGAATTATACAAACTATAGATTACTCCTTGAGCCAATCTCTCCCTTAGAAATAGTTGAAAATGTGGGCCAGATCTCCCATAATCCTTTTGCTGATACTAAATAGTATACCTAGACCCTAACCAATGTTAGCCCATATCCTCCAGGGAATGCCTTAAAAAAATGACGAGGAATTCTACGATCGCTCCTCCTCATAAAGAATTGGAATTATGGCCTGACCCTTAAGGGTCATTTTTCCCTTAGTAACCATGTGTTTGTCAAAAAAAAATTCCCAATGTGCTCTGACTTCAAATACTGAGACTAGCCATTCACCAAAAACACAATTGCAAAATCCACACACCTCCTCATTAAAAGCAGCTAAATTTAAGAGCTTTGCATCTAGAACATGTTTTTTGAAAACTACGATTCCCAGAAGTAGTTGAGGCACGCAAACGGAACGTAAAGTGCGAGGCCGTCACCCGGAAGTTAAAATGCACAGCCGGAGCAGCAAAGGAACACGAACACACGGCTACAAGCCATAGATGTCGGACGAAGAATTGCAGGACGCTGCCACGATTTGAATTCAGCTCACAGAAGGTATATCGAAGGGTTTTAACTAAAAGAATTGAGTTTTGTTAGTCGACCTCACCGTAGAATACACATGTAGCTCTAAAAGGGCATGTTTGAACGAGATAACCTGACGGAGACGGTATGTTGCTCCGAGAACGAACAATCCAGCTTTGCGAGTTAATCTTGTGACAGGACTTAGAGGGACTACCAACAGGGCATGCTTTTATATAATTTCACTTATTAGCAAGAAAAGACATCCACACTGAGAATAGGCAGTTGAGCAGTGCCCGATTCTTCAGCCAAATCACAAAGCACAGCAAATTTTTGTCAGCCAACGTCACCGTAAAGTTACGTGGATCTCTAAAAGGGTAATAAGTTAACAACACAGATACGGCAAGTTGCGCCGAGAAGGAACAATTCATTTCTGCCAGTTAACCATGCAGTAGTATGTAGAGAGAGTTCCAACAGGGCATGTTTTTCCATAATTTCACCTATTAGCATGATGAGACATGCCCACTACGAATGGGCAGCCGAGGGATGTCCCATTCTTTGCTCAAGTCACAAAGCACAGCAATTTTTTTTAAATTGAGGAGTAAATAGGATAACGCATCAGGCAGTTAAGTTTTATTATGAGCCAATCCCATCGGTGGTATGGTTAAAATCGATTTATCTATTTTCTAGGAAAGATTCGCACCTTTGAATTAGACAGCAGCGTCCCTTTGAAGATTGAAGCAACTCTGAGGTACGTGACAAACTAAGAGGAGACTCCATAGTCCTTCCCAACGATTGTTTACTGGAAACACCTTTCTCAAAAACGGTTGGTTTTTCTGCCCCCACAGATACTTGTCCAAGGAGATATATTTGGATTGACTGAAGGAATAGTTGCCCTACGAGACAAATGAGTTGCCTTACTTTTTTCGACAGCAAGCCCACAACTAAATGGTGTACGTTAGAAAACAAAACAGAAGACTGGTTTCTGACTTTTGTTTTTTATTTATTTTGTTTTTTTCAGTTGGACATCAAGGATACTTAAGATGGTTTCTAATTCATTTTAGAACAGTTGAGATCGGCTGATCTCAAGAAATAGGTAATTTGAGCTTTGTAAGCTGGCTCACAAGAATGGTGCTTACTTTCTTAATTATTAGTGTATTGATGCAGAAGGTAACAAGAGTTCCATTTTCTTGTTTTTCTAGCTTTTCCGTCCTGAAGAGAACCCCAAGAATGAAAAGTGGAGTTCGAAACGCGTCAACCGTGTTTTTTCCAAACAGTGTTATAAAAATTATTTTGTCCTCTACTGTTTTCCGAATGAAAAAACAATTGATTTGAAGAGTAGAAAATCAATTATTCATCAGATTAGGGACAATTTGTCAAAATGAACACTGCTTGGGCTTACCCTTAAATACAAGGTTGAGAAAAAAGTGTAAATAATGTCAAACCTATTAGGGTATGTTTGTCTTGTCAAGTTTATGTCTTAAGTATTTGTCTTAGTCTTTTTTTATGTAAAATTTGTCATTTATGTTTCATGTTCCATATCTCAATAAGTTTTGGTCATTTTTTAACATTTCTTGGATAAATAGATGACGTTGTGGCAGAAGTTTTTCCTTAAAATGTGGTTGTGGTGTTTGTAATGATTTATGCAGAAATTGCCCAAAAAAAGTAAAAAACAATGTGAATAGTTTTGTATTGAAATATAATAAAGTACATTAAAAACAACGTTTTTTGGGGGTCACATGAAGTGATTTTGTGACTTCTAAGTAATTTAAGAAAGAACCATCAGTACTGGCACGTCGGTTGTTGCTTCTTGATTATTGGGCTCAGCCTTACTGATAAGAGCCAGAACCCTTTTTTGTTAGCTAGACACTCAGAAGAGTGGAATGAAAGGAGTCAGCCTTTCATTTTGGCTTAGGCCTGGCATTGAAAGCTCTGCCTCTCTAATGAACTTGTACAGAAAACTGAGGTTTAAAACATGTTGCCAGATGTATTAACCTCTATCCGAGTCCATATAAGTCTCTGCAAAGGTACACTGCAAAAAGGCCGTAGATAGTGACGTGTGTGCTTTAAACTGAAAGTGTACTCTCTCAAGTTTGAATGTCTGTCTGCTACCATATCTCTGGTACGTTTCTACTTGTACGTGTAGTCTGACACGCATGTTGTAGCTGATCACCCTAACTTAAAAACTATACAGTCTCTCATACCCTTGCACAAATCTTGTTAGAGCTACTTCAGCCTTCAGTTCCAGAAGCACTGACCTCTTAGCTAGGCAGGAGTCATGGAAGCACTTGAACACACAGCTTTATACGTGGCTGCCCTGTATAATGAACAGCAAGTGATGTATACAGTTTCTACAACAGACATTTAAAGAGCATGCAGTGTGAAACAGAGTTAATATAGTACCTACATGCATCTTTCCATGTGTCATCTTACCCTCAAAAGGCTCATTGAGGTATTTAGAAAGGTGGTGACACTCACAACAGTGCCATGACAGGAGTCGTTTTTGATTTTGGGTTAGGCCTGCCATTGCAAGCTCTTGCTCTCTAATGAAACTCGTAGAGAAAAGTGAGCTTTAAAACATGTTCAGGATGTATTAATCTGTCTCCTATTCCATATAAGTCTCTGCAACGGCACACTGCAAGTAGTCCGTACTTAGTGAGGTGTGTGCTTTAAACTGAAAGCGTACTTTGTCAAGTTTGAATAGCTGACTCCTACCATGCCTCATATATGTCTGCACTTCTACGTGTAGACTGACACGTGTGGTGCAGCTGATGACCCTAACTTAAAACTATACAGTCTATTATACACCTGCACACATTTTGTCAGAGTTACTTCAGCGTTCAGTCCTACAACCAGAGATCTCTTGGCTAGGCAATAGTCACAGAAGCACTTGAACATTCAGCTTTATACGTGGTTTCCCTGTATAATGAACAGTAAGTGATGCATGCAGCTTCTACTACACAAATTTGGAGAGCATGTGGTGTAAAACAGAGGTAATCTAGTACCTACAGGCATCTTTACAGGTGTCATATTGCCCTAAAAAGGCACTGACACACTCATTGAGGTCTTTAGAAAGGTGCTGACACTCACAACAGTGCCATGACAGGAGTCGTTTTTTGATTTTGGGTTAGGCCTGGCATTGTGAGCTTTGTCTCTCTAATGAAACTCGTAGAGAAAAGCGGGCTTTAAAACATGTTCAAGATGTATTAATCTGTCTCCTATTCCATGTAAGTCTCTGCAACCGTACACTGCAAGTAGTCCATACTTAGTGAGGTGTGTGCTTTACACTGAAAGCGTACTTTGTCAAGTTTGAATAGCTGACTTCTACCATGCCTCAGATATGTCTGCACTTCTACGTGTAGACTGACACGTGTGGTGCAGCTGATGACCATAACTTTAAAACTATACAGTCTATTATACCCCTGCACACATTTTGTCAGAGTTACTTCAGCCTTCAGTCCTACAACCAGAGATCTCTTGTCTAGGCAGTAGTCACAGAAGCACTTGAGCACATGGCTTTATACGTGGTTGCCCTGTATAATGAACAGCAAGTGATGCATGCAGCTTCTACTACGCAGATTTGGAGAGTTTGCAGTGTGAAACAGATGAAGTCTACTACCTATAGGCTTCCTTACATGTCATCTTGTCCCCTAAAAGCCATTGACACACTCATTGAGGTCTTTAGAATGATTTGGAGACTCACAAGAATGGCATGACAGGAATCGACCTTTCATTTTCGCATAGGCCTGGCATTGCGAGCCCTGCCTCTCTAATGAAACTGGTAAAAAAAAGTGAGCTTTAAAAAATGTTACCACATGTATTAACCTGTATCCTAGTCCATATAAGTCTCTGAAAAGGTACACTGCAAGTAGGTTGTACATAGTGAGGAGTGTGCTTTAAACTGAAAGAGTACTGTATCAAGTTTGAAAGTCTGACTCCTATAATGTCTTAGGTATGTCTGCACTTCTATGTGCAGTCTGACAGTCTATTATACCCTTGCACAAATCTTGTCCTAGCTACTTCAGCATTCAGTTTCAGAAGCACAGATCTCTTAACTAGGCAGGAATCACGGAAGCACTTGAACACACAGCTTTGTATGTGTCTGCCCTGTATAATGAACAGCAAGTGATGCATGCAGCTTCTACTACACACGTTTGGAGAGAATGCTGTGTAAAACAGAGGTAATCTAGTACCTATAGGATTCTTTACATGTGTCATCTTGCCCCTAAAAAAGCACTGACACACTCATTGAGGTCTCAAGAAAGATGCTGACACTCACAAGAGAGGCATGACAGGAGTCGGTCTTTTATTTTGGGTTAGGCCTGGCATAGTGTGCTCTGCCTCTCTAATGAAAGTTGTAGAGAAAAGTGAGCTTTAAAACTTGTTCAAGATGTATTAACCTGTATCCTAGGCCATAGACGTCTCTGCAATGGTACACTGCAAGTAGGCCGTACTTAGTGAGGTTTGCGCTTTAAACTGAAAACGTACTTTGTCAACTTTGAATAGCTGACTGATACCATGCCTCAGATATGTATGCACTTCTACATGTAGTCTGACAAGTGTGGTGCAGCTGATGACCCTAACTTATAAAGTATACAGTCTATTGTACCCCTGCCCACATTTTCTCAGAGTTACTTCAGCCTTCAGTCCTACAACCACAGATCTCTTAGCTAGGCAGGAGTCATAGAAGCACTTGAACACACAGCTGTATTCGTGGTTGCTATGTATAATGAACAGCAAGTGATGCATGCAGCTTCTACTATGCACATTTGGAGAGCATACAGTGTGAAACACATGTAGTCTACTACCTATAGGCGTCTTTACATGTGTCATCTTTAACCGTGGGTGGAGAGCTCCGCTCCGCCAGCGGAGTGTGCGGAGATTTGCCTACTCCGCGTTCCGCGGAGAACGTGGAGTAGGCAAATCCCTGCACACTCTGCAGCAGAGCAGAGTTGACCAGCCCCCGCCTCCACCCCCTATTAAGAATTAATTAAAACTACATTAAAATGAAAGGTAAAAGAATAAAGACTTACCTTGACTGCGGCGTCCCCGGGCTGCCGTCCTCCTCTTCATCGCCATCTCAGGGTGATCTGCGCATGCGCGCGCATCCGCACATGCGCATTTCTCGCAAGGAAATCACATGCGCGGGCGGGCGAGCATGCGCAGCTCACCCTGAGACGGCGATGAAGAGGAGGAGGGCAGCTTGGGGATGCCGCAGTCAAGGTAAGTCTTTATTCTTTTACCTTTAATGTAGTTTTAATTAATTCTTAATAGGTGGGAGGCGGGTGGCGGAGCGGAGTTCCATGGAGTTTGTCCCCAACTCCTTGCACCTCCGCGTAGTCCCGCTCCGCCACCTCCGCCCAGGGTTAGTCATCTTGCCCGCTAAATGGCACTGACACACTCATTGAGGCATTGCAAGCTCTACATCTCTAAGGAAACTGGCAGAGAAAATTGAGGTTTAAAACATGATGTATTAACCTTAATCCTAGTCCATAAAAGTCTCTGCAGTTGTGTGGATCTTACTGGAGGTAACAGGTGGGCTAGTTGGCCACTAAGGACTCTCAATAGCCAAGGGGACTTCATCCCCCTACTAGTAGTACACCAGGAGGCCCCTTTGCAGAGTGTTGGAAAAAAAGGGTGTGTCCTCCTACCAGGTCTGAGATATCCTGCTGAGTGAGACTTACTGGAGGTAACAGGAGGGGTAGTTGGCCCCCAATTACCCATCCTGTTATCTCCTGTAGCAGAATTGCTAAGAGGTCTTTGGAGACCACACCCCCTTACTCCATCACTCTGCAATCACGGCTCGTGGTATACTACTGGTTCGGGTATGAAGTTCACTTTACTCCTGAGGGACCTTGGGGGCCAAGTAGTCCTTCTGGTACCTCCTGTAAGTCCTACAAAGTGGGATTCCTGAGAACTGGTCGGAGGCCCAGCCCCATTCTCCACCACTGTGCAAATGCAAATGCAAGTTAAAAAACCTTAGAAATTCACTGAAAAAAAACAAAGGTTACAGGGACGTTATAGTTAAGAAATAGAATTAAAAAAACCTTAGATATTCACTGAAAAAACCAAAGGTTACAGGGACGTTATAGTTAGGCGCAGATTTCACACGCACAAAATCAGAGAAATTCAGCAGTTAATGAAGAGCAAGTGATGCATGTGTGTGTGTGTGTTTGTTGAAATTTTTTAAAGTAAGTATATTTGTTATCTTTGTTAAAATATAGATTTAAAATATTTTATTTTTATAAATTTATGTTAGCAATTAATATATATTTATTTTAATATTTTAAATTATATATATTTAAAATCGATATTTAATACAACTATATTATTTGTACTTACCTTTTTAAGTATAGGCAGTCGATATTTTTGTATTCTATATTTATTCCTTGATATTTTTTTCTTCTAAATTTTTTTCCTCGATATTCTGTCAGTGAACCTATAATGATTTATACGAGAACTGGAAGTCCTTCGGTTTGTTAGATTCTTTCCTTAAAATCTTTCTGACAGATTTGATGAGTTGTCTCACAAATGCCCTTTTAGTCATACTCATGAGTTTATAACCCAGGAACTTCTCTCCCTGTTACACTGTTCATTTTAGGTCTGTAGAAGTCAGAAAGGAGAAAGTTCAGCTCTGTTAGTGCTCATTGCATGAAGGTGCACCATCGGTGCCATAAAGTTCCTGAGAAATTTAGGCAAGCAAGAAGAAAAAGACATATTTCCTTTATGCTGCCACATGTACCGCTATTTAAAACATGTTTCTGATGAAACTTGCACAAATTTTCCCCACATCAACTAGCAGCCTCAGTTTAAGATGCTCTGCCCTCTATCGAATTATTCAGTTCCCTTCCTCTAGATCAAGCCACTTCATTTCTTTTCACGGCCCTTTTTATTGCTCTCAATGTTCATGCCCATCTTAGCCAGGAAATCTCTTCTCGCCACAAAACTTGCCACCATTTTGAATATGTATTGAATAAACACTGGGCCCTAAACTTTCTATCTTGCTTCCTTTCTGCCCACACCAACTAGGGCTCACAACTCAAATCTGTTAAGGGATATTATTTTTCAGCCACTCATAAATGTTCAATGTGAGGTCCTCTTCATCTATTTTATATAGTTAACCTTCCTTAAAAGCTACTTCTTTTCGAGACAAATGTTCTTCTTGCCTTCTTGAATCTTGAATAATTTATGGGCAGATTCCTAATAAGAGGTTCCCAGCCTGCAAGCTACATTGAGCTACTCACCTCTATTTTGATCACTTAGCACATTACGGTTCCTGGAGAAGTAAACGGTCTCATTTTGGAAAATCTTTGCACCTCAGACCTCATCATAAATTATCTTAGTATAATTTCTTGTTCATGGTCTGATCATTTGATCATTAACTGAGATGTTCCTTTCAGGAACAGGAAACATTTAGCTATAAACCAAAGCGGAGCCTCTAGATAGAGCAACTCTATCAATGTGTTGGAAGTAACAGGATCTTTAATGAGCTCTCCATTTGTACCCCACACACCGTGGAGGAAGATGAGAAGTCATTTGATAGCTGGCTTCACATGACCTTTGATTGGCATGCTCTCCTCGTTGTACGTTCTCACCAAGCCTGCAGAGAATCAGATTCATGGTTCTCTTCCAAGCTTAGAGAAACTAAAACTAAACAAATTCATTTAGAATGACATTGGAGATCAACTCATTCAAAAGAGGCTAAAAGCATATTTAAAGGAGTAATTACAATTAATAAACATCTGATATTTAAAAACAAACAGACTCACTATTCTAATAAATTGTAGAGCTTGAGGAAATTCTGAAAAATTATATTATAGATAGTGGATGATCTTTCTAATACCACTAATATGCAGCTTAATATCGTGACATTACAAGAATTTTATGATCATGTAAATCATTTCTTTTCTGAAAGAATCACCATACCAAGAGATTAAACTAATAAAGGAGCTATCCCTCAAACAAGCACCTTCACAATTTCGGATGGCCCATCATTTAAATCCTTTTCTTTGATTTCAGTCGAGGAATTAATGCTTCCAAATCATTCGGCCACATTTCGATAACAACTAGATCTTAGTCCACTGTCAGCGATTAAACAACTAAGGGGGTCATTACAATGACGGGCGGATCGCCACCACCCGTATGGCAGTGGCGATCTGCCCGCCATTTCCGACCGCCCGCAAGCCATTTTCCCCGCCACATTACGATGGCGGGGGGCAGCACGGCGGACAGAAAGACCGTCCGCCGGTTTTCCGCTGGTCCCACAGGGGACCGGGCGGTAAAGGATCCTAATATGGTGGCATTGTCTGCAAGACACCGCCATCCATATTAGGATGTTTGCGGATAGCAGCCTTTTCATAGCGGTGTTGCCGCCATGGAAAGGCATGTGGTCTTTGCTTCTGGGAGCCCATTGCCGGCCCCCAGGATTTGGGGGGCGGGGGTGCACATGGGGGGTACCTATGGTAACCCCTACATTTGAATGCACAAGGTGGCAGGCACCGCGCGGTGCCTGTCACGTTGTGCATTCAAATGCAAAACATGCGTTTTTCGCATTGCGGCGGGTGCTGGTGACAGCACCGCCCGCCGCAATGCAAACAATACGGGATGCCACCGCCACCGTGGCGGTGGCATCCTAATACCCATGGCGGGACCGCCGCACCCCTTGCGGACGGTCCCGCATTCCGTTGCAGTCCGCCATCGTAATGATGCCTTAGTCAGGCTTTTAGTCCTCCGTTACTATCTCTACATACCTCCTCTTTGGAAAGAGGAATTGTTCCCTCTTCTTCTAAAGATGCTACCATTATTCATTTATTGAAAAAAAACAGGAGCTGACCCTGATGTACTGAGAAATGATATCTCTATTTCATTATTGACTTTTCTAGAGAGACGTGTTGTAAAACAACTGTTTAATTATCTCAGAAAAAACAAGTGCTTAGTTGGCACACAAGCCGGTTTCCACCCACTTATAGTACCGTAACAGTACTAATTTCCATTTGTGATGCTTTAAGATGTGACCTTGATCCGGGGCACATAATGCCCTAATCTTTTTGCACCTAGCTACCATATTCAATTCAGTTGATCATTCCATTCTTTTACACTGTGTTGAAGCTCTATTGTGTGACTGTCTGGGAGAAATACACAAAGGCCGAGTGCCAACTTCACCTAGTCATGTAACGCAGCAAACAGCCGTAAGCACCAAATGGTTACGGCAAGAAAATGCCAACAATTTCTTAGACACCAAACATACCATATCTACCTGCTCCCAAACAAAGGTTATCTCTTATTAAATGTAATAATGTAACCTAATGTTATTCTATGGCAAAGGTAAGCCTCAAAGTTGTGAAAAATGAATTTGAGAGTTTTTCACTACCAGACCATATAACACTTAAAAGTGCATATCGGGGTGTGGCCAACCATCATGGCCGACCGGACGTAACTCCGATCGGCTCCGCTCCAGGCCCAGCCATAATCACGATCTGCAAGGCACTTACATCCCCCAAAGCCAAATCGCCCGATTCCCTGGGGCGCCTGGAGGTGCGAGGGCTCTCCGGAGGCGAGTGAGGAGCCCCTGGTGATGTATGCGGGGTAAAGACGTTCCTGCTGCCGGAGCCCGCGGCGTATCCCAAGATGGCGGCTCGTATCGAGCTCTGTAGCCGACACGAACACTGCAGCCCCGGGACCAGAGAGGGGCCACGCAGTTGCCGAGGCGGATAAAGGCGCCAGCGACTCCATCCAATTAGTCCCGGGAAAACACTTTCAACCGCATGAAGGCAGCACTCTACATATTGGTACCCGCGGCAGAAGGCCCGATCCCCATGCTGTGACCCCTGTTTGTGGAGGGGAGCCCCCGGTGCATCGGATGCTCTTGAGGGCCTTCCTCGTTGGACAGCGGAAGGTACAGAGGACAGTGGGGGGGGCTCCCACTACAATGAAGTAGGCCTCCGGGAGTGATTGCGGCAAAACGGTGCCTGACCCTAAGATGGCATCGGTCAGCCGCCTCCGCACGGCCTTGTGGGGAGGACCCGTCTGGTGGTAACCTCCCTCCTGTGGTGCCCCCATCCCCGGAGCCCTCTCAGCATATTTGGGGAGATCCTGAGCCTAACATCCACCCACCACGCGATCTCTCTTCAGGTGTGGCCCCCGAGCGAGGCGGGCTCCCTGGCACCAGGTCAGAGAGGAGTTGCGGCGACTAACGGAGGAGTCCCCATGAGGTCCTGGGTTGCGACGCGGCCCAGGTGAAGATGGCCTCCAGTTAGTGGCCGGACATAGCGCTGGGGGTGAGGTCGGACAGCCACTACTCCGGTGAACAGCGAGGGGCTACACTGGGAGCGGTGTGGGGTCCACGGGCCCCGTGAGGCCGGGCCTCGGTGCAGAACATCCTGGGCAGTAGTTTGCCCCCTCTGGAAGTGATCCCCGGCTGACAATCACAAGGGGGTGCGGTGCGCCCGAATCGAGAGTCCACCTCTTCAGTAAGGCGATCTCAGAACCTAGCGGTGCCTTACTCCAACGCCACTGTGCACCCATCACTCAATCCAGAACAGTCTTTCCATCTAATCAGGGGTGCTGAGTCGGGGTGACAGGGCAGTTTCCAGTCCCCCCCGGTTTTGTATTTTCTGTTGCGGAGAGGTCCCGGCCAAGCGGTGGCGTGGGTCCTTATGCCACCCAAAAAAGCGCAGCCCACTAAGGTCTCCAGCTTCTTCGTCCATGCTACCAAGGGGTCAATCAGTGAAGAGACAGTGCGGACAGATGGTACTATGGCCCTCACACGGGAAGACCTGATGGCCTCTGTGAGAAGTTGGCCTGGTATATGCTGTTCACTAATTAAAGTGGACACCTTGCACCAGAACAATTCGACTCTTATGGTAGATAGGTTTAAGACAACGTTTATAGAAAGCTATCCTAGCGGTAGCTGTGGAGAGCAGCCTTCAGGCTAAGTCTTGAAGGAATGTAAAGCAGCTTGTTTTACCACACAATCTCTTGAATCACCAAATGAAAAGACACCACACAGGTATATATATCAAATATATATGTATTTATTAATAAACACTCTCTACTAATCTCTTTATGAGATTAGAGGTCAGGAACATATGTACAAGTCAAATGTTATCAAAATAAGTTTAGCACAATCGAATATCACAATCTTAGTTTGCTAGACCTAGGTCTAGGGCATCTAGAATCGAGGGACCCCCAAGAACCACCCCAGGTAGTTGTAGGAGACCCACAGGGGACGGACGCGGTGACCTGGCACGGTGCGAGTCCTGTGCGAGTCTATGCGCTCAGACGCGATTGAGATTTCAATGTTAAAGGTCCCTTGCGTGTTCGAGGCGAACACACCGATAGGTCCTTGTACGAGTCGAAGGACGCGGTTACAGATAGAGGTGCAAGGGAGATGGACGCGCTGTGTCTAACACAGACGCGGACCTTGTGCTTGAGTCAGTGCAATGGAGATCTAAGTCTTACAGGCCCTTTGTGTGTTCGGGCGAACACCGATCGGACTCAGTACGAGTCAAAGGATACAGTTAGATAGTGTTACAAAGGAGATGGACGCGGTGTGTCTAACACAGACGCGAACCCTGTACGAGTCAGCGCAATTGTCGCACTTAGAAAGTTAGAGTTTTAGGACACTTCGAGGGAAGCTACAAGCAAGTCACTTACAGGGTAAGTAGTTCTAGGGCCCACACCCACAGGAGCACCGTAGTGCTGAAGTTACCTCACCCAGGGGAGTCGGGTGCATAGGTGTTCTTTGGTGTCGGGTCGCGGCGTCGTTTTCAATGGGAGCCAGTGAAGACTTGCTGCTTGCAGCGACAGGAGAAGTGTCCGGAGGAATCCAAGCCTGGATTCGGAAGATGGAAGACCTGAAAGCAGAGGGGACAGTGTTCAAAGTCACTTGGCAGTGACTCGGGGCAAGGAAGATGGATGCCCACCGTCGTCGCAAGATTCAGGTTGTTCGCAGTTGCCTTGACTCTTCAGCCACGAGGTCCAGGAGGTGTCGACGACGACCAGGAGCTGGATTCGGCGTGTCCCACAATGTCTGCAGCTTACTGCGGTGTCGGTGACTCGATCGGAGCCAACAAGCCTTGATAACAGCAAGTCTCGGGGAAAGTGTGAAGAGACAATGGCGCAGACAAGCAAGGTCTGTGGGACTCACCCAGCAAGGGTAAGTCAGGGCAGGCATGGAGCAACCAGGGGAGCCCTTTGGTTTCTTTAGGAAGTCTTCTGGGGACCCCCAAGCTGGCTGGCAAGGGATCGCGAAGATGCCTCGGGAGGATTCGCTCACAGGGGCCCACGGTCACTCGGGACGTGGTAGGCCTCCTGATCTTCGGAGGGATTCCTGCTGGAGGATAGGACCACATGTGGTCCAAAGCACAAGTTCGTGGAACATTGTGAAGGGGTTGCACTTGACAATAGTGCATGGTACCCAGGGGTCGCGGTCCCTCATTACTCTTGGGGTCCACTGGCCTCAGCTTCACTGGGGACTCACGATGGCCTTTGAGAAGTCAAGAAATCTACTTCTTGGGCTGCAGGGACTTCGGACTCCGGCAGGAGCAGCATAGTTTGCAACTGTCGTTTGTAGTTTTGGTGCCTGCCTAGCAGGGGAGTCACTCCTTGACTCCAAGGAGATTCTTCAGTCTTCCAAAGGTAGTGGAACGTCGAAGGTCCGGGATTCTTCTTCAGAGCGTCATCCAGGGAAATCTAGGGTGCAATGCACAGGTTCCCCCTCTTATACTAAAAGAAAGGGAGGGACTAGCTCTATGACCCTACCTATGGGAGGGTCAGGGGAGTGGGTGGCTACACCCACTTCCCTTTGTCCAGTTTCACGCCAGAGCAGGGACAGGTAGCCCTGAGCCGGTTTGAACTGGCATATGCACAGAGGAGCCTTCTGCTCCCCCAGTGCAGGACTTCAAAGCACTCTAAGAGTGCACCCACCCAGCCCCAATACACTAAACCCTGTCTGGAAGGTGGTCACACCCCCTTGGGACAGGATTTCTATTGTTGGGCTTCCTCCACTGCGAGTGTTGGTCATCAGCAGGAGGGCAGCCCAGTGTCTGTGACTGGTGGCATCCATTTTGTGATGCCAGGGCTCTGCAGGATTCTACCGCGTTTCCACAGTAGGTACATGTCTATCCCTCTAGAAGGGTGGAATGCTACCCCCGCCGCCAGGACTGGCGGGGGGTAGTATTCCAAGATGTTTGACACCAAACACGACATGTTTCGATGCAGCCATTCCAAAGTTAGCATTTTACCGCGAGGATATAATGCACTTAAAAGTATATGGTTTAACCGCATCCACAAACAGCACCAGAGAATGGACTCTGAGAGCTTCAGAGGGGCCCTGCTCAGGCAGAGGCACCCCCTCACATAGAAGCCAAGCACCCTGCCCTCAGGATTGATAGGGCCTGCCTTAGGGTTGACTGATAGGTTCATATGTGTGTTTGGAGAGATATAGGGGACCTATATCTCAGTGAGGGGTGCTAGCACTTCCTCACCCAGGCTGCAGTAGCAGGCCTGTGGTGTCAGATTTAGTCTGCTTCCCAGGGGTGGCATAATACATGCTGCAGCCCCTGGTAGGCCTGTGAAGTACCTATGCCCTTAGCACCTAAGGTACCATATACTAGGGACTCATAAGGAACCACAGCATCCAATCACTAGTGCACCTAGAGTGCACTCCAAGTCGTTAGAGAGAACAGAGAGGCTGGGGCCCTGATTAGCAGGGACCCAGCCAGACTATAGCCAGAAACCAGTGTAAACATCAGAAAAAAAGTGGGGGCAACATAAGAGGCAGATCCTACTCTCCTACACAACCCCCCAAACGCAGGGACACTAAACTAACCTTGACCAGTTGAGTCTTCGTGTTCAAAGTGGAAATACCTTGAGAGTCCATCTGCATTGGCATGTTGGGTCCCAGGTCTATGTTCCACTGTATAGTCCATCCCCTGTAGGGAAATGGACCACCTCAAAAGTTTTGGGTTTTCTCCTTTCATTTGTTTAAGCCATAGGAGGGGCTTGTGGTCAGTCTGAACTATGAAGTGAGTGCCAAACAAGTATGGCCTCAGCTTCTTCAGGGCCCACACCACAGCAAAGGCCTCCCTCTCTATAGCTGACCAACGTTTCTCTCTAGGGGTCAGCCTTCTGCTAATAAAAGCTACTGGCTGGTCTTGACCTTCATCATTCAGTTGAGACAGTACAGCTCCCACACCCAGCTCAGAAGCATCTGTTTGGACAATGAACTTTTTGGTGTAGTCTGGACTCTGTAAGATGGGGGCAGTGCACATGGCCTGCTTTAGGTCTTCAAATGCCTTTTGACAGCTAGCTGTCCACTGAACCTTTTTGGCATTTTCTTTGAGGTCAGATCATTCAAGGGGGTCACTATAGATCCATATCCCTTGACAAACCTCCTATAGTACCCAGTCAGGCCTAAGAAGGCTCTCACCTGTGTCTGGGTGGTTGGAGCAACCCATTCCAGGATGGTTTGGATTTTGCTCTGTAAAGGCTGAACCTGGCCTCCACCCACAAGGTGGCCCAGGTATACAACCTGACTCTGCCCTATCTGGCACTTAGTGGCCTTGATAGTGAGGCCTGCTTTCTGCAGGGCCTCCAAAACATTCCTGAGGTGGACCAGGTGATCCTGCCAGGAGGAACTAAAGACAGCAATATCATCTAGATAAGCTGAGCAATAAGTTTCCATCCCTGTCAGAACTTTATTCACCAACCTCTGAAAAGTGGCAGGTGCATTTTTCAATCCAAAGGGCATCACCACGAAGTGGTAGTGCCCACCAGGAGTCGAAAATGCTGTTTTGGCTTTTGCATCATCAGCTAACCTGATCTGCCAGTAGCCAGCTGTCAGGTCAAACGTGCTTAGGTACTTGGCTGAGGCCAAAGTATCAATCAGCTCATCTGCCCTTGGTATGGGATGGGCATCAGTCCTAGTGACTGCATTGAGGCCTCTGTAGTCTACACAAAACCTCATTTCTTTCTTACCACCCTGGGTATGAGGTTTGGGTACCAGGACTACTGGACTAGCCCAAGGGCTATCTGAAGGCTCAATTACACCTAGCTCCAACATTTTCTGGACTTCAGTCCTGATTCAGTCCCTGACATGGTCAGGTTGCCTGTAGATTTTATTCTTGACAGGCAGACTGTCTCCAGTGTCCACCTCATGGGTGCACCAGGAAGTCTGACTAGGGGTCAGGCTAAACATATGTCTGTACTGTTGCAGAACTTGTCTGCACTCAGTTTGCTGATGGTCAGTGACGCTGCTTGCCAAAGCAACACCATCTACTGACCCATCATCAGGGTTCTGAGAGAGCAGGTCAGGGAGAGGGTCACTCTCCTCCTCCTGGTCCTCATCAGTTGCCATGAGCAAGCCCATGTCAGCCCTGTCAACACATGGCTTTAATCTGTTGACATGGAGCACCCTCAGGGGGCTCCTGGGAGTTCCAAGATTCACCAGGTAGGTGACTTCTCCCTTCTGTTCAACTATTGTATGGGGGCCACTCCACTTGTCCTGGAGGGCTGCTGGGGCCACAGGCTCCAACACCCACACCTCCTGTCCTGGCTGGTATACAGTCAGTACAGCCTTTGAGTCATGCCAAGCTTTTTGTAATTCTTGGCTGGCCTCCAGGTTTTTGGATGCCTTTTTCATGTACTCTGCCATCCGGGAGCGGAGTCCAAGTACATAGTCCATCACATCTTGTTTGGGGGGCTTGAGAGGTAACTCCCAGCCCTCTTTACCAAACACAGTGGACCTCTCACAGGATGCCCAAACATAAGATCAAATGGGCTGTAACCAACCCCCTTCTGTGGAACCTCTCTGTATGCAAACAACAGGCAAGGAAGAAGAAGGTCCCATTTCCGCCTAAGCTTCTCTGGGAGACCTTTAATCATTCCTTTCAAGGTTTTGTTGAAGCGTTCAACTAAACCATTGCATTGTGGGTGATAGGGGTGGTGAACTTGTAAGTTACACCACACTCCTTCCACATTGCTTTTAGATATCCTGACATGAAGTTGGTACCTCTGTCAGAAATGACCTCCTTTGGGAAACCCACTCTGGAGAAGACTCCAATGAGGGCTCTTGCCACCACAGGGGCTGTGGTGGTCCTCAGGAGAGTTGCTTCTGGGTACCTGGTGGCATGATCCACTACCACCAGGATAAACCTGTGCCCAGATGCAGTTTGAGGGTCAAGGGGACCAACAATGTCAATCCCTACCCTTTCAAAGGGTACCCCCACCACAGGTAGTGGTATCAGGGGGCCTTTGTTGTGCCACCTGCCTTACCACTGGCTTGGCATGTGACACAGGAGCGACAAAACTCCTTTGTGTCCTCTGACATATGTGGCCAATGAAAATGTGGAACAAGCCTGTCCCAGGTCTTGTTTTGGCCCAAGTGTCCTGCTAAAGGGATGTCATGTGCTAGGGTCAAGAGGAACCCCCTAAACGTCTGAGGTATTACCATCCTCCTGGTGGCTCCAGGGGCTGGATCTCTACCCTCAGAATATAGGAGTCCCTCATCCCAATAAACTTTATGGGACCCACTAGCACTCCCAGCAGCCTCAGCAGCAGCCTGCTGTCTGAGGGGTTCAAGAGAGGGGCAGCACTGTTGCTCCTTACTCAGATCTTCCCTAGAAGGGCCCCCTGCCCCCAAGAACTCAACCTGATCAGGCTCGAGTCCCTCTGGGGCAGTTCCTTCTTCAGGATCTGCTTCACCTCCCTCTGGGGATGAATCTGTGATCTGAGACAGAGGGAAGGCCCTGCCTTTACCCTACTGCTCCTCCTCTTGGGAAGCATCTGGTCCATTGTTCCAGGATCCAGAGCTGGTTCAGTGTTATGCATTCTTGCTTGTGACCTGGTCACAGCAAATACCTCTGCAGGGATGCCCAACATCTCAGCATGAGTCCATAACTCTACTTCAGATCAGGCTGAAGTCTCTAGATCATTGCCCAATAGACATTCGACAGGGAGGTCTGCACTGACTACAACCTTCTTGAGGCCAGTTACCCCTCCCCAGGAGAAATTCACAACTGCCAGACTATGGTTGGTCCTGACATTGCTTGCGTTGATCACCTGGTACATTTCGCCCAGGATGATCTGTCCAGGGTCCACAAGATCCTCTGCCACCATGGTGACACTAGCACCTGTGTCCCTAAATGCCAAAGCCTGTTTGCCATTTATTACAGGCTGCTGTTTGTATTTGCCCAGATTACTGGGGCTTACTAGGAAGGACATATTAAGGTCTCCATCACAAATCAGCATTGCCTGAGTGGGTACTCTGACTAGGTCAGAGTCCACTTCAGAACCCAGGGTCAACCCTACTACACCCTTATTCTGAGTACCACCTCCACCAGTAGCTGAGCTAGGGGGAACAGTTGCCTTAGGGGCAGGAGTGGTGGTGGTTTGGTCTTTGGACTTGTTACAATCAGAAGTCCAGTGCCCTTTCTGTTTACAGAATTTGCACCAGGGCTTCTTTTGGCCTTTTCCCTTGTTGGATTGTGACTCCCCACCAGATGCAGATTTTGGGGCCCTTGTGAAGACTTCTGGTCTTTTGACTTATCCCCACCTTTCTCAGAGCCCTTAGGATCTTGCTTCTTGGTGTCACCCCCTTGGTTCTGGGGTTTCTGCCTCACCCTGGTTCTGACCCATTTGTCTGCCTTCTTTCCCAATTCTTGGGGAGAGGTCAGATCTGAGTCCACCAGGTATTGATGCAACAACTGGTTCTGGCAATTATTAAGGTTCTGTTCTCTCATCATCAGATTATACAATCCCTTGAAATCAGTAACCCTACTGCCAACCAGCCAACCCTCCAGAGCCTTGGTTGCACAATCAACAAAGTCAGTCCAGTCCTGAGTCTGTGCCTTCTGGGTGTCTCTGAACTTCAACCTGTACTGTTCAGTGGTTAAGCCAAACCCATCTATCAGTGCACTCTTCAGGACTTCATAATCGTCAGCATCCTCTTCTCTAACAGTGAGGAGCTTGTCTCTACCTTTATCTGAAAAGGAGAGCCACAAGATTGCTGCCCACTGCTTCTGGGGGACCTGCTGTACTCTACAGGCCCTCTCCATAGCAGTTATCCACTTGTGGATATCATCCCCACTCTGGTAGGGAGGAACAACCTTGCTCAAGTTCCTATGGTCTGGAATAGATTCTCTGCCTCTAGGGACACTGTTGCTGCCACCAAGGGTTCTAACCCCTCTCTTCTAGAAGCTCTCTGGATCTCCAGGGCTTCTCTATCCAGTGCCAACTGCTTGGTTCTGAGGGCAACTCTTGCTTCCTCATACTGCAGCAGTTTGCACATTCTTTCAGAGGAGGTCTCTCTTATGGGAAAGTATGAGTTCCTCTGGTGGACAAATTCTCTGCCAGAGTGATAAGAGTGCTCAGATTCCCTGGAAGGGGACCTATGCCTCTCATCCACTCTGTCAGTTCTCTTAGGGAGAATTCCTCTGTCCTTTTCAGGCCCCTTGAGGCCTGGCCCTTCAATCACAGAGTCCTGGTCATTCTGATTTTCATCATCTAACCCAGATACTGTAATTGACCCACCCACTGATTCAGACCCATTAGCTCCTAGAGCCAATCTAAGATCATCTGCTGTCAGCAGATCTATCAGGTGTAGGGTTGAGGGACTCTGTCCTAGCCTCAGGTGTCTTTCAACACACATGGCTCTCAAGTCAGAGAAAGCCATGTCCTTATACTGAGGCTGAGTGGATCCACTGGTTCCACCCTTTAAGGACATTCTAGTGTTGTGCAGTGTTGTACTACCTACACTAGTTTGTGGCCTACTGATACTAGCTTGAGCTGTAGAAAGGGTGTGCTATCCCTTGGCACACAGCTCTAAGTTCAGTAGAACTTATTGATACTAAGCTTGACTTTATATGTACCTTAAGTACCTATAGTGGTTTTCAGTTAGTAATACAAATAGAGATTTTCTGGTAAAACAATAGCAAGCTGGAATCCCACATGCTGCCCACCAATGTGAGAAGTTGGCCTGGTATATGCTGTTCACTAATTAAAGTGGACACCTTGCACCAGAACAATTCGACTCTTATGGTAGATAGGTTTAAGACAACCTTTATAGAAAGCTATCTCAGTGGTAGCTGTGGAGAGCAGCCTTCAGGCTAAGTCTTGAAGGAATGTAAAGCAGCTTGTTTTACCACACAATCTCTTGAATCACCAAATGAAAAGACACCACACAGGTATATATATCAAATATATATGTATTTATTAATAAACACTCTCTACTAATCTCTTTATGAGATTAGAGGTCAGGAACATATGTACAAGTCAAATGTTATCAAAATAAGTTTAGCACAATCGAATATCACAATCTTAGTTTGCTAGTCCTAGGTCTAGGGCATCTAGAATCGAGGGACCCCCAAGAACCACCCCAGGTAGTTGTAGGAGACCCACAGGGGATGGACGCGGTGACCTGGCACCGGTGCGAGTCCTGTACGAGTCTATGCGCACAGACGCGATTGAGATTTCAATGTTAAAGGTCCCTTGAGTGTTCGAGGCGAACACACCGATCGGTCCTTGTACGAGTCGAAGGACGCGGTTACAGATAGAGGTGCAAGGGAGATGGACGCGCTGTGTCTAACACAGACTCGAACCTTGTGCGAGTCAGTGCAATGGAGATCTCAGTCTTACAGGCCTTTTGTGTGTTCGAGGCGAACACCGATCGGACTCAGTACGAGTCGAAGGATACAGTTAGATAGTGTTACAAAGGAGATGGACGCGGTGTGTCTAACACAGACGCGAACCCTGTACGAGTCAGCGCAATTGTCGCACTTAGAAAGTTAGAGTTTTGAGGACACTTCGAGGAAGCTACAAGCAAGTCACTTACAGGGTAAGTAGTTCTAGGGCCCACACCCACAGGAGCACCGTAGTGCTGAAGTTACCTCACCCAGCTGAGCCGGGTGCATAGGTGTTCTTTGGTGTCGGGTCGCAGCGTCGTTTTCAATGGGAGCCAGTGAAGACTTGCTGCTTGCGGCGACAGGAGAAGTGTCCGGAGGAATCCAAGCCTGGATTCGGAAGATGGAAGACCTGAAAGCAGAGGAGACAGTGTTCAAAGTCACTTGGCAGTGACTCAGGGCAAGGAAGATGGATGCCCACCGTCGTCGCAAGATTCAGGTTGTTCGCAGTTGCCTTGACTCTTCAGCCACGAGGTCCAGGAGGTGTCGACGACGATCAGAAGCTGGATTCGGCGTGTCCCACATTGTCTGCAGCTTACTGCGGTGTCGGTGACTCGATCAGAGCCAACAAGCCTTGGTAACAGCAAGTCTTGGGGAAAGTGTGAAGAGACAATGGCGCAGACCAGCAAGGTCTGTGGGACTCACCCAGCGAAGGTACGTCAGGGCAGGCCTGGAGCAACCAGGGGAGCCCTTTGGTTTCTTTAGGAAGTCTTCTGGGGACCCCCAAGCTGGCTGGCAAGGGATCGCAAAGACGCCTTGGGAGGATTCGCTCACAGGGGCCCACGGTCACTTGGGATGTGGTAGGCCTCTGATCTTCGGAGGGATTTCTGCTGGAGGCTAGGATCACACGTGGTCCAAAGCACAAGTTCGTGAAACGTTGTGAAGGGGTTGCACTTGACAATAGTGCACGGTACCCAGGGGTCACGGTTCCTCATTACTCTTGGGGTCCACTGGCCTCAGCTTCGCTGGGGACTCACGATGGCCTTTGAGAAGTCAGGAAATCCACTTCTTGGGCTGCAGGGACTTCGGACTCCAGCGGGAGCGGCGTAGTTTGCGACCATCGTTTGTAGTTTTTGGTGCCTGCCAAGCAGGGGAGTCACTCCTTGACTCCAAGGGAGATTCTTCAGTCTTCTAAAGGTAGTGGAATGTCGAAGGTCCAGGATTCTTCTTCAGAGCATCGTCCAGGGAAATCTAGGGTGCAATGCACAGGTTCCCCCTCTTATACTAAAAGAAAGGGAGGGACTAGCTCTATGACCCTACCTATGGGAGGGTCAGGGAGTGGGTGGCTACACCCACTTCCCTTTGTCCAGTTTCGTGCCAGAGCAGGGCCAGGTAGCCCCTGAGCCGGTTTGAACTGGCATATGCACAGAGGAGCCTTCTGCTCCCCCAGTGCAGGACTTCAAAGCACTCTAAGAGTGCACCCACCCAGCCCCAATACACTAAACCCTGTCTGGAAGGTGGTCACACCCCCTTGGGACAGGATATCTATTGTTGGGCTTCCTCCACTGCGAGTGTTGGTCATCAGCAGGAGGGCAGCCCAGTGTCTGTGACTGGTGGCATCCATTTTGTGATGCCAGGGCTCTGCAGGATTCTACCGCGTTTCCACTGTAGGTACATGTCTATCCCTCTAGAAGGGTGGAATGCTACACCCGCCACCAGGACTGGCGGGGGTAGTATTCCAAGATGTTTGACACCAAACACGACATGTTTCGATGCAGCCATTCCAAAGTTAGCATTTTACCGCGAGGATATAATGCATTTAAAAGTATATGGTTTAACCGCATCCACAAACAGCACCAGAGAATGGACTCTGAGAGCTGCAGAGGGGCCCTGCTCAGGCAGAGGCACCCCCTTACCTAGAAGCCAAGCAACCTGCCCTCAGGATTGATAGGGCCTGCCTTAGGGGTGACTGATAGGTTCATATGTGTGTGTAGGAGAGATATAGGGGACCTATATCTCAGTGAGGGGTGCTAGCACTTCCTCACCCAGGCTGCAGTAGCAGGCCTGTGTTGTCAGATTTAGTCTGCTTCCTAGGGGTGGCATAATACATGCTGCAGCCCCTGGTAGGCCTGTGAAGTACCTATGCCCTTAGCACCTAAGGTACCATATACTAGGGACTCATAAGGAACCACAGCATCCAATCACTAGTGCACCTAGAGTGCACTCCAATTCGTTTAGAGAGAACAGAGAGGCTGGGGTCCTGATTAGCAGGGACCCAGCCAGACTATAGCCAGAAACCAGTGTAAACATCAGAAAAAAAGTGGGGGCAACATAAGAGGCAGATCCTACTCTCCTACAGCCTCACTACGAGAATTTAAACAAGAGCTCAGAGATGATATTAAGGCTGATATGGGGGCCTCTTTTGAGGCATTTAAGGCCGAAATGGGAGGCCGGCTGGTGGCCCTGCAATCAGATGTCGACTCAATTGGGGCCCGCGCTCTCGATCTGGAGGCAACATACCAGGAGCTGGAAGACCGCGTGCGGCCTTTAGAGTCCCAATCTAATGACCTACATGCTCAGCTGAAAGCCACGGTGCTCAGGTGCGAAGATCTCGAGAATCGCTCCTGTCGGGACAACATTCGTGTGAGGGGCCTGGAAGAAGGATGCGAAGGCCCAGACTTAGAGGCCTTTATGGTGGGGCTCTTCTCGACTGTGATGGGAGACTCTGAGCCAGAGGTTCGCCTAGAGCGGGTCCACAGGGTGGGGCCTCGAGCTCCGGGAGACTCCAGGAAACCCAGGGACGTGCTGGCAAAATTCAGCTCTTTTAAAACCAAGTAGTTGGTCCTTCAGAAGACGCGAGTCCTCGACAAAGTGTCTTTCCAGAACGAAACGTGCTCCCTTTACCAGGATGTAGCCCAAGCCACACTTGTTCGACGCCAGCTGTTCCGACCAGTCATGACAGCCTTAAGAGACCTCAAGGTGAAATACAGATGGACTTATCCCTTTGGTCTAGCTTTTTTCACTTGACAATAAAAACTACCACTGCACGAGCTTGGAGGAGACAGCGTCTATTCTGGGTATCGAGATGCCAGTCCCAGCGCAAGCGGAGGACTCGAGGGTTGTGGAAGCTGCACCAGGATCGAAGAAGCAGGGGGGGGGCCCTGGCTACAGCAGCGGAGAGCTGGCAAGAGTACTACGGGGTGATGGGGTCTTCGATCTATGTCATCTGCAAGCTGTGTTTCCTCTGAAGACTCTGATCCGACTTGTGGCTTGCGGGCCATTGCAGGGGCCTGAGAAACATGCCAATCGGAATTCGGCCACTCTGACTCTGAAGATGAGGTTGAGTGGGGGAAAGGTTCGACGTTAACATGCCGTCAATACCACTTATCGTCATCGTTAGCTAATATCTTATGTGTGCCTAAACAGCAGTTCTATGGGCCTTGGAGGCGGAATTTGGACCGCCCCAGATATTGCTCGAAATGCGGTTCTCCTCTATGATCGAGAACCCCCAAGCTCACAGTTATGGTTTG
Source organism: Calotriton arnoldi (assembly GCA_963921515.1). Lineage (NCBI taxonomy): Eukaryota > Metazoa > Chordata > Amphibia > Caudata > Salamandridae > Calotriton > Calotriton arnoldi. Next base: position 40,854 of record CAWUFW010024030.1, on the reverse strand, counting down.
TATTTGTTAATGTTTACTTTGTTTTTGTGTCACGGCACTTTCTGCTCTTATTTTACGTTGCTTTGGTGGAATGAGGGGGTGGGGGGAATGGGACTGAGAGTAATGCTCCCGGGAGTGCAATTGGAGAAACATGCTGGCGGGTTTTATGATAACTGACGGGAGTTAATTGCCTAACGTGGAACGTAAAAGGTCTCAACTCCCCTAACAAGAGGCACCGGGTCTGGAAATTCCTAATTCACCACCAAATTAAAATAGCTGCCCTGCACGAGACACACCTACCACTCAAAGAGGAACAAAGATTGAAACATAGGGCTTTTCCACAGATCTTTCGATCCTCGGCACACACTAAACACAATGGGGTGGCGCTTCTCTTTCACAATGCAACCCCATTTGTCCACCATGACACTAACAAAACAGACAATGAGGGGAGGTTCTTGATGGTTAGGGGTGAGATACGGGATAGGTCATGCACTATAGCCACGATTTATGCACCCAACTTAGGGCAGCATGACTTCTTGAGCTCTTTCCTGGCCGTGCTGGAGGGATTTGCATGGGGCGACATCTTATTGTTTGGAGACTTCAATCTGATACGGGATCTGGCCCATGACACTACACACTCCCATAGGGTGGCAGCGGGGGTATATAGCAAACCACTTAAAGCTACTTTGCAGGGGATGGGGTTACTAGACGCCTGGAGGGTTGCCCATCCCGCGACCCGGGATTACTCCTTCTTCTCGCATTCGCATAGGACATACTCCAGGATCTATCACGCATTCATTAGTCAGTCCCTTCTCCACACAATAGCGGGTTCCCAGTTTCACCCGATTTGCCTATCTGATCACGCTCCTTGATTGGCCCGCCCCGCGTTCTAAGCTTGTCAGGTGGTATTTTCCCAACTTCCTTTGCAGGAATAGGCTTCTTAGGGATGAGTTAAGAAGAGCAATCACAGAATTTTTTGATCTCAACGACCCGAAGCAAACCTCCCTAGCCAACAATTGGGATGCCTTCAAGGCAGTTATTCGGGGGGAAGTGTATCGAGTTAGATGCCACTCACAATGCTCAGCGCCAAGGGGAGCGTCTTCTCCTCGAGGGGGAGTTCCGACAGGCCGCAAATGACCACAAATCTAATCCCTTGATCCAATCCCTGCGTAAGGTTACACAGGTTAAGGGAAAGCTTCAAGCTATTTACACTAATGGGGCTGAAAAGACCCTCTTACGCTTACAGGCCCGCACTTACGAGGGAGGAAACAAGGTGGGTTCCCTAATGGCACGTCAACTGCAAGTGAGACAGGAAAAGTAGGCTATTAAACACATAGTCGATGGGAAGGGGATCTCTCACCAAAGCGAAGTAGGGAAAGCCAAGGCTTTTGGGGAATTTTATCGCTCCTTATATACTGCAGATCAGTTGGACGCACAAGTTCAGTACCAATACCTAGAGGCTCTGGACCTACCCCAGGTCGCGGCCTCCACAAACGAAGACTTAGTTTCTGCAGAGGAGGTTCAAAAGGCGTTAGACTCTATTAAGCTCCAAAAAGCGCCCAGCCCTGATGGTCTCAATGCCCAGTTCTATCGTACGTTCGTGCCAGAATTAGTCCACCGTCTTGTAACGCTCTTCAACAATATCTCTGACACGCAAAAAGTGACCCCCTCGATGGGTAAAGCTCTGATCTCCGTCACCCCCAAACCGGGGAAAGACCCCGCTAGCTTCGCCTCTTATAGGCCTACAGTGCTCCTGAACTTGGACGCCAAGCTATATTCTAAAATATTGGCCTCACGCCTGGAGCACGTTATGCCATTGCTTGTGCAACCAGACCAGGCGAGCTTCATCAAGGGGAGGCAAACCCATGATAATCTCCAGAGAGTAGTCCACATTATTGAGAAAGCACAGAGAAAGGCCATACCTACAGTTCTTCTCTCGCTAGACGCGGAGAAGGCCTTTGACCGGGTTGACTGAGACTTTCTGACCCGTACACTACGACGCTTTGGTTTCAACAAGACCTTCATTGGAATGGTGCGGGCGAATTATTGTGCGCCGAGATCCAGGGTCTTGGTAAACGGAGTTGCTTCGGTACCTTTTAACCTTTCTAGGGGAACCAGGCAGGGGTGCCCTTTGTCCCCCCTGCTATTCGCGCTCAGCATCGAACCTCTCGCAGAGTGCATTCAGGCCAATCCAGACATAGAGGGGGTCCCGTTTGGCATGGACGAACACAAGATTTCCCTCTTTGCAGATGATGTGCTACTTCCAGTCACGAGGCCGCAATCTTCTCTTCCGGCGATTCAATCTGAGCTGGCCTCCTATGAACAGGCCTCGGGATTTAAGGTGAACCTCTCGAAATCCTTCCTTCTTAACTTAACGGTGCCTAAGGAGTCCATGCGGCTTATTGAAGAGGCGTCCCCTTTCCAGTGCGCGCACAAAGACATCACATATCTTGGCATCAAACTCACCCCCAAGCTGGAACACCTTTATGCAGCTAACTACCCTCCCTTGCTGCGCCAGCATAAAGCTGATCTGTCTAGCTGGAGGACGGCCTATCTCTCCTGGATAGGATGAGTCAATGCCATCAAAATGAACGTTCTCCCGCGCTTGCTATATCTCTTTCAGGGTCTGCCTATCCCAGTGGAGCGGGCGCTTTTTCCTGAGTTGAAAACAATGATTACCAAGTTTATTTGGCAGGGGCAGGGAGCACGGCTTTCCAACCGCGTGTTAACTAGATCGAGAGAGGAAGGGGGATTGGCCCTGCCGGATTTCATGGGGTACTATAGGGCAGCTCAACTTAGGGTGATTACGGAATGGTCCCTCAGAGAATCGGAAAAACTTTGGCTCCACATGGACCGACAAATAGTAGGGAGGACGATCTGCGACCTCCTGTGGAAACAGAAACACAATCGACCACGCAATGCCTATATCAGTACCCCTACGGCGACCACCTTAAGGGTTTGGGATGAGTTAACAAGATCTACTCCCCTTACCACCTTCCCTTCTCCCTACACGCCCATCCACTTCAACCCCGAGTTTCCTCCGGCGCTCCAGGAGGGACCATTTGAGGCTTGGCGGGAGGGTGGCTGTCTTATGCTCTGTCATCTGTTTGAACATGGGAAATTGATGGCCTTTGCGGAATGTGTTAAAGCCTTTCTCCTTCAGCCATCTGAAGAATTTCACTATCTGCAACTTAAGCACTGGGCCCTACAACCGCAGATACGGCAAGCCGCCACTAGGGCTTTACTTCCAATCGAGAAATTCGCGCAGTCAGGAGCCTCTACGAAGGGGACCATCTCTTTCCTTTATTCACTCATACGGCCTTCGGGATCCCACCACACCCCTAGAAACCAAAGGTTCTGGGACTCAATCTTAGACACCCCATTGGAGAAGAAACAATGGACCTCACTATATAGGGATATTCCCAAGTTTAACCACTCCATGTTTTTAAGAGAGGCTCATTATAAAATTATGTATAAATGGTACCTGCACCCCCAGAAGCTACACACTATCTTCCCTAATTCTTCTGATAGGTGCTGGAGGGGCTGCGGGCTGCTGGGAGACTTTAAACATATCTGGTGGGACTGTCCACGCATCAAGCTCTTATGGAAGGAGGCACTTTCCCAAATCAAATTGATTCTGGGCTACCCGATTCCAGACACACTACAACACACGCTCTTGGTGATCCGGGACCCCAACATGAAGCGTAAAATGCAGGGGGATCGATCCGTTATGTGGCTGTGCCTCGGAGCCGCTAAGATGGCTGTAGCGGCTGCTTGGAAGAAAATAGAGGACCTCTCCCTTACCCAATGGCACGCCAGGCTATGGCACACACTGGCGATGGAGAGAATGGCGGACATTGTGGACGACTCAAGAAAGGGGTTCGACTATGTATGGGCTCCCCTGGTCAAATATCTATCGGAGGGGCTGCCTCCGTTTGCATGTGGGCCTCGGCTGCGAGCTCTCCATCTCTTTCACATCTAGAGCATTCGTTGGCTCCCCGGATGGGGAGTGGGGACCCCTCTCCCTGTAGTCCTGCCTTCACCTGCAACCACATTTGAACTTTCTTTGACCGTGACACCATAGTTTGTATATTTGTGTTTATTGTTTACGAGTTATGGGGGAGGGGGAGGGGGGAAGGGAAGGATGAATACCAAGGTCTTTTCTGACCTCCCACGAGAACTTGATGATTTATGCAATGTGCGGGGTCAGTAGCGGCCCGTGGAGGGAGTGTTGCGGGGCAGTGGGGCGGGGCGGGGGAGGGGTAGGGTGGGGGATAGTAAACTCCAGTCACGGCCGACCAGAGTAATGTAAACAAATAAATAAATAAAACTAATTTCGTTGCGCGCGCTGAAACGCCAAATGCGTTTCAGCGCGCGCAACAAAATTTGTTTTATTTATTTATTTGTTTACATTACTCCGGTCGGCCGTGACCGGAGTTTACTACTCCCCACCCTGCCCCTCCCCTGCCCCAGCCCACCCGCCCCACAGCACTCCCTCCACAGGCCGCTACTGTGCGGGGTCCATTGGAGACCTGGGAGGTATACGCTGCGCGTATATAGGGCGTGCCGAGTCCTAGTACACAAACTGTCTATGATACTTTAGCTTTCTGTAACTCTCGGCATATATGATGCATTGGGGTCTCCTTCCACTGCTTGGTTTTCTGTGTACTGTTTTAACTTTGAAACCAATAAAATATATTTGACAAAAAGTGCATATCCAACTTTTTAAATGCACTGCACCCTGCCCACAGGGCTATTTAGGAACTACCTTAGGGGTGACGTATACGTATTGAAAAGGGAGTTTTAGGTCTGGCAAGGGGTTTATTTTTCCAGGTCGAATTGTCAGTTTAAAACTGCACACAGGCTGCAATAACAGGCTTGAGACATGTTTTAAGGACTCTACGTAAGTGGGTGACTTAAGTGCTGTTGGACCATTAGTTGCATTTAATTTACCAGCCCTGGTAAATTGTATATTACTTTACTAGGGACCTATAAGCAAATTACATACTCCAATCAGATGTATGCCAATGTCAATCTTTTTTAGGTATTGAACACCAGCACTTTAGCACTTGTTAGCAGTGGTAAAGTGCACCGAATCCTAAGGCCAACAAAAATTGATTCAGCAAAACAGGAGGGAAGAAGCAAAGAGTTTAGGGGAAGACCACACTAAGGCCGACAGGTCTAACATTTGGCTTATGCTGCAAAGCTGTGGAACAGACAGTTCATCACTTTTATTCAGCTCTTATGAGAACTTGGGGGCATATTAGCAAGACCGAGCGATAAATTATCGCCGCTTTAGCGGCAGGAAACTGCCGCTAAAACGGCGATAATGGGCTTGGTAATATGCGCATAGGGAATTAATAGAAGCCCAGGTTAGATGTGCAGGACATCTAACCTGGGCTTCTATTGAATTCTATAACGCATATTAGCAAGTCTCATTATCGCCGCTTGTAGCGGCAGTTTCTGCCGCTAAACGGCGATAATTTTATCGCTGGTCTTGCTAATATGCCCCTTGATTCTTTGGTCAGGCCTTCATGGCATTAAAATGTTTTGCTCTTTGATTTTCTGCCATTATTCTTCTAACAATCATGACATTATAGTCTTTTGCTATTTGATTTTCTGCCTGCAGTCTCCCCTCAATAAAGCAAATAAAGACCTCTGGTTACTGTGTGCCATATAAATCCAAAGTGACATAATATACAATTCTTGAATTCTCATTATCCTCAATCTTTCTGCTGCTTTCCACAGGATTGATCGATCTGTTCTTATTTATTTATTATCTAAACTTAGGATTCCCGGCATTTCAGTGCATAATTTGAGCTGGTGATTTTCAGTGGAGACCACTGACACTCATCATCATCATCAAGCTTTATTCAGCCACAAGAACCATAAAAGCACAATAAAAACACAGTTTAAAACCATCAAAACACAATAAAATCATGCAAATATCAACTGTCCTCACATTTACAAGAAAAGTAAGAGTACTTAAAGAAATATTTTAAAATCCCTGAGAATTACAAAATTTCATGATAGCTTTTTGGACTCACATATAAAAGTCCTTACAAACACATAACCTTGAGCTAAAGTGCATATCTCATTCTCAGTTTCAGTGCTTGGGTAATAAAATGTAAGACTGAGCAGCATATCATTTTGGACTCCAAGCCCTGGAGGAAACACAAACCCTCCTGGTGATTATTAAAAAATCTTCCTCTTAAAATTGGGCACAGAAACCATAACCTGAGAGAAGAATATAGCGAGCAAAAGAGCATAAAGTGCTTCATAGATTTATGTGATTTACCATCACACCGACAGTAAAGAAATGATGGAAACCAAGTACCTGGCAACGGAAAAGCAGCCAAAACGTGAATCTTATTCCCACGTAACCTAGTCAGGTAGAACCTTAGCTCTGGTTATTTTTTCTCATTGTACATTTCCTGAAAGCAAGATAGGGAAAACGCACAAAGAGGAAAGACAGAGGAAGAAAAAGATGGAAAAAGTGTCACAAAGGAAGAAAGCAGGAACCTGTGAGAGTGAGGAAAAAAGGGACAGTAAGGGGGGTATAGCCAAGCCCAAGATTGCGATGGACATGTAGGCGTGGTGATCTGCCCCTGATGTGGTTCTTAAGACCCCTTGCTAACACCAATAGGGGCGACCTGGCCCAAAGGGGGACAACTGATGCCCCAGTGATAGCCACAGAGGTGATCAGGGTGCCCCAGTCACTATCAGGTCATGAACATGAGCTGCGCAAGCAAGGCTGAGAGCAGCACAGTCCAGAGAGACAGATGGGTCCTCGGAGATGTAGACAACTACCCCTTGCCTGATCAAGACCGAGTAAAGGATGGAGCCTGGTGCCCCGGCTGGCAGAAGAACAGACTGGAGGGTGGTGGAGTTTAGATGCCAGGCAAGAGAGGCCATGGTGAGTCCCCAAGGGCTGCCATCTTAAAGCCAGGAATGACGGGACTACCCAAAAGTAACGGCTGGCCTCAGGACAAGCGGAGCAAAAGCTGAGGACCCCATCCAGATAGGAACATCATGCTGGATGGCCCTGGGCAAACCCCTCCGAGAGACTGGGACATGCTGACATTGTGAACACAGAAGCAGACTCTGCAATGACGGGCATTCCCCCATGGAGCAGTGATGCAGGTCCTGGTGAGCAGGAACAATGAAAAGGCCTGCACAACGAGGTGCTGTAAAGGGCCACAGAGTCTGCCCGATATCAAACGGGGCACACGCTGCTCACTTTGAACTCCAAAACAGCTAACTGGTGGAGGTGAGTGGGAGACCACCACATACAGACTGGAGGGTGTTCTTCCACCCTCCCCTACCACCAAATCACAGCAGGGGCCCATCAGTGTGGTGAACCCTGGTCGCTGCAGTCCCAGGACATCAGCAACCCAGCTGAGATCTTCCTAAACTCTCACCACCCTACAGAGCCCCCGGACAACAGTGCACCAAAGGAGCTGGGTCATCGCCGCCGGGGTGGTGCACAGTCGAAACGGGCCATGTCCTCCACTAGACACAAATGGGATGGCATGATTAAAGAGCTCCTCCAAACCTCTAACAGCAAACGCAAGGGAGAGGGGACAAAGACAGCCAAACTTCAACCCTCAGAACAGCAGGACTACGCTGAGGACCCCCCCAGTGAAAACAAAAAGTTCACCAAGCCCTTTATGACTCAAATGTTTGCGGACTTGATGACAGAAATTGGCTCAGTGCAGAAAGATCTAAAACAGAGCCTATCAGAAGTCTGCAGAGACCTGGATGACTTGGGTCAAAAAGCTAACTCCCTGAAGTCCTTCCAGGATGAACAATGCTTGTGCCTCTAAGCCTACCAAGCATAATTGATAGATCTACATGACCAGGTGATACAAATGCAGGAAAAGAGAAAGACTTGGAGAACAGGTCCAGGCACTCTAGCCTACACATAAGAGGAGTCCCACACGGGAAAGAGGAGAGAGACATTAGAAAATACATCCAGGTTCTCGCAGAAAGACTACTAGATGACAATGAACCAGAGCAGCTCCACAATGACCGAGCACATAGAGAAGGCTCGCAGACTCAAAACGCACACTCGGTCCCCAGCATTCTGGTCTGCTTCTGCCATTATGTGGACAAGGAAGCGCTCCTGGAAGCGGTGACAGGGAAAGGCCAGATCAGCCCCAATGGGGACTGTCTCCAAATTTTTCAAGACATTCTATGATCATCTTGTTTAAACACAGGGCCTTTCACCCCATCATCACCTTTCTTATGGACCACAAAGTATGGTACCAGAGGGGACATCGCTTCCGTCTCCACTTTGAATGCAGGGGAAAGGAATGGGCAAATAACTGACTTACGGAAGCATGCCGAATCCTGGAACTTCCACAGCCAGATGATAACCAAAACAACTGAGATGAGTTCTCGAGACTCCATAACCCTCACTCAAAGTGAGAGGATATCTCCGAGCAGGGAGGACTGCCTGGTGGAATGTAAAACAGCCCTCGAGCAGGTCTAGAATGTAAGTGACAGCTCTCCTTCTGCAAGCCAGCTTGAAGCGCACTCCAAGAAACTCTGGCAAAGACTCCGCAGGCGACCCTGTAGACCTCGGAGCCAAAGAGTAGCACTGACAAGAATCAGGAGGTGTGTATGCACTGGCGGGGGGACCACTCTCCGCAGCTTAGAGACACAGACTCGCTTTGGGGGAGAGGCAATGTTACCAGAGCTGACAGAGGCCGAAAACATCAGATGAAGAAGCAGAAGGAGTGGAGGCTCCTCATCTAAGAGGTGGACATGGTTAAAAATGTTCAGTCCACAAGTTTATTAGTTATCCAGTTTGCTAGGTTCAGTAGTTATGTTTGGTAGGAGGAGTTTGGGGGGGGCAAGGGGCAGAGGGGCGATGGGTCGCATACTCACTCAGACACTAGCAACTAGGACAAAGGAAGCACAAGTGGGTGAGCAGACCCTAAACCGTAAAGTTGACACACACATTACGGATAACAACATATAATGTGAGGGGCCTTAACAACCCCCTCAAACAGCACTCTATCCTGCAAGAACTGATTAGGCTTCACACTGACATAGCGCTCCTCCAAGAGAGCCTCCCCCTGTAACAAGACCGGTCGGAACTGAGGTCCAAACACTTCACCCTACAGTACTTTTTTTCAGAACAGAGCAAGACAGGAGCGGTTGGATTCTGGTATATTCACATTGTCTATTAAGGGTAGAGATGGTCTGCCAAGACAAGATGGGATGCTGGTTGCCCTGGCAGACTCACTCCAGGGGACATCCCTGATAGTTGCTGCGGTCTATATTTCCCCAACCAAGGCCAATAATGCTTTTCATTGACACATTACATACCCTGACTGCATGTCCCCAGCTCTAATCAACCTGGAGGCAATCTCAATCTAGTTTGGGATAATACAGTAGACACAGATGGCACAGGTCACGGAAGATGGTGCAGCACTTACCCTTGGGTAGAACTGCTGCGGAGGAGATGGGCCTTAAGGACGCCTGGAGGTATACACACTTACTGGAAAGGGACTGCTCCCACTTCTCTGGCGCTCATAAAACGCATGCACGATTGGACTATATTCCTGGTGGACAAGTGGCTCCTGCCCAACCTGACTGAGGTAAAGCAGGACCAGATGACATTGTTCAATGATGGCCCAGTCACCGGCCCCTTCTGGTTTGAACAGAGATTAGCGGGTCAAAGTCTGGGTCATCTTGGAGACTCTGGGGCCGATTCACAGAACTAATCTGAGATAAAATCCTAAACTTACTACTTTCGGTATTCACAAAAGGCATTTAGTAGTAGTACAGTTAGGAGTCCTAACTTTACTACTACTATATGCCTTCTTTGAATACCAAAAGTAGTAAGTTTAGGAATTTATCTCAGTTTAGCAGTAGTAAAGTTAGGAGTCCTAACTTTACTACTACTAAATGCCTTCTGTGAATACCAAAAGTAGTAGGTTTAGGATTTTATCTCAGTTTAGTAGTAGTAAAGTTAGGAGTCCTAACTTTACTACTACTAAATGCCTTCTGTGAATACCAAAAGTAGTAAGTTTAGGATTTTATCTCAGATTAGTTCTGTGAATTGGCCCCTCTGAGAGGATCTTCTGAGAGACCCCATAGCAATCATCAATATCCACAAAGGCATCAGATAATACATAGAGCTGAACGTTACTGACGACACTACTGTGGCCTCCCAGTGGGACGTTCACAAAGCCATGATCCACAACTGCTTCATTGTGGAGGCAGTCCAATTTAAGAAATTGATGGAGGAGCTGTGACAGAATCTTTACTCTGATTTGAAGGTCCTAGAGGGTGAGCATAAATATATGCACTCTCAAAAAATCTGAATGAAAGTTTTCCTAGCTCGAGGTCAGCTCAGAACACTTGAGATGGACAAGGATGCCTACATTTTAACGAAATTAGACTATAAGTTCTACACATGGGACAATAATCAGGCAAGCTAATAACAAACCTCTCGAGGGCTAAGAAAACGGCACACACCATAACAGAAATTAAGGGACCAGAGGGCGATACCACACACTTGACAGGGACAAGGCATAATGCTTTAGGGCCTACTACTTGGCTCTGTGCAAACACCAAACAACCAACTCTCAAGAGAAAAAATCCTACCTGGAGGGACTAGTGCTCTTTCGGTTAACAGATTAGGACAGAGAGAAGCTTGACAAGCCTTTAGTTAAAGAAGAGATCTTAGAGACGATCGTCCAACTCAAGAGTGAGACTACCCTGGGCCCAGAGAGCTTCCCATTGTCGACTTATAAATGTTTTGCTCCCATGTTGCTACCCCTTCTGCATAAAGTCTACGTGGAGCTGATCCAAGAAGTACGACTCACACCCTCCATGGCGGAATCCACAAATTTTCTAATACTTAAACCGGGAAGGATACTAGCCTCTGCAGCTCCTATTGCCCCATATCCATTCTGAATGTTAACGTTAAGATTTTCACCAAAATCACCTCCATAGAGGACAACATCGACCCAGGTTAAGCAGGCTTTATCTTGGGGTGACAAGCCAGCGACAACACCAAGAAAGCACTCCATCTGAATAAAATACGGAGGACAGGGGCCAAACAATCAGTCCTGGTATCACTCGATGCTGAGAAAGCATTCAACATGTTGGACTGGGACATTCTGGCTGATATCATCAGCTGGATAGACTTCAGCAACACATTTAGTAACTGTCTGCTATCAGGCTATAGGACCTCCAAAGCCCCCATCCAGTCATATGGGACGCTCTCAAGTTGGCTACAAATCACAAGTGGAGCGAGGCAGGGATGCCTGATCTCCCCGCTCTTATTCACGGCGACGTTAGAGCCACTGGACCAGAGGATCAGGGATAACCCTCAGATTCAGAGCATCCGTTTCGGGATTCAGAACATCAAGCTAACCATGTTCACAGATGACATTCGGATACCCCTCACGAACCCACGCTCATCCCTTCCTTGGCTCCTGACCAAGCTTGTGGCCTATCAGACAGTATCGGGGTTCAAAATTAACCTTGCAAAATCAGTGATTCTTAATATTCCTGCCTGCACCACCTAGAGGCCAATCTGAAGCAGTTTACCCCAATCTGGTGGGCCACCGCACACATTGAATAGTTGGGGGTGGCTATAGCCTCCACACTGCAAAGAGCTAAACACATAAATCTCCAGATGATAAGTAAATAGGTGAAACTGGACCTCAATAGTTGGAAATATAAACAGCTCTCTCTCTACTGAGTCGAATACCGTCATTTAAAATGTCAATCCTACCCAAGACTCTAGACCTCTTTCAAACACTAGTCCTTTCAATCCCCAAAGATTTTATTGTGGACCTCCAGGTGGCATGCTAGGCCTTTCTCTTGCAGGGTAAGGCAGCAAGAGTATCACGTGGCAAGACCTTTCTTTGGACCCGAGAAGAGGGGCTGGGAGCCCTGAACCTTGCATGCTACTATACCGCTTTCCACCTCCACTACCTCTACCACTGAACAAGATGGGAGCCTGTAAAGGGGTCGTGCATGGTGGAGCACACAATGACGGTAGGCCCCTGTGGGAAGTACCATGGAGACGTAAGGTGCAGAGAACACGTACATTATATACATCTCTGGTAACAAAGGCAACGTTAGAGATCTGGGATAGATGGGTAGTGAAATGGGGGCTTACGATCTTTCTCTCACCTTTCACCCCCTTATGGGGCAACATAGACTTTACAACGGGAAACAACAGAGAGACCTGTAGTCCCTGGCAGGAAGAGGGAATGTAAAGTATTGCGAGACATGCCTGATGAGAGATAATTCAAACCTTTTGACCAGCTGAAGGAAGAATATGGACTCCTGGAGGGGGAGCGATACGGATATTGGCAGCTTCGCCACTGGCTCCTTCACCCTGCGGTTAAATGTGGAGCAACCAGCCTCTGGCGCCCTTTGGGAAGTACATGATCATAGCCCCCAATGAAATGACTGTGGTCTCTAGAATCTACTGAATACTGAACTTACGTTTAGAAACAGTCAAGATACTCTCCAGAAATCATGGGAGAGAGAACTACTTATCACTCCTGACGCAGACCAATGGCAGGAGAGCCTTCAGAAGGTGAACACAGGGGCCACACACACAGCCGGGAGGGAAACAATGCTCAAACTCCTATTTTGATGGCATTATATACCACAGCGCTTGGCTCGAATGAACAGAAAGCTCCCAGCAGACTGTTGGAGGAGATGTGGAGAGGAGGGGCCCCTAATGCACATTATATGGTCTTGCCCAAAGATCCAGGGGTTCTGGGATGGGATCCTACTGGTGATATAACAGACAATGGGGTCAGTGCTCACCCGGTGCCCACAGGATATGATACTACGCCGTCCAGATGATGACAATTACCCCTTGGGAGGCAGGAAAGGACGTCTTATAACCCTACTGTTATTGGCAGCCAATCAAGAAATTCTAACACTATGGGGCCAAGGGGTGGTGTCTTAAAAAATAAAATGGATTGAATAATTGTGGTGGCTGATGGGGATGGAAACGTTGGCGAAGGGGGCATGAGGGGAGATGAAAGACGTTGCCAAACAATGGGGACTGCTGCTGCAATACTTCCTAACAGACTTTAAAGAACTTACATGCCCAAAGAGCCTTATGAATCCTAGAACACATGAACATTAATGATTATTGTTGATCAATTTGGGAGCCAAGATGATGAACCATATAGGCTGAGATTGGGGCGGACTATACGTGCTATGCTATGGCATTTTGAAGTATTAAGGGAGTGATGGAAAGACTGCGGGTCAGGGGCAGAGAGAAGTTACGGGATGGGGGAGATTTCTTGGGTGTTTGAGAGAGATTGGTGTATGTTAGGGCCAGCTGTGAATCCTTATTTTGCAATCTTACTGAGAAAACCAAAGGGGGTAGCCAGAAATTTAAAATAACCCCTTCTTTTGACCAAAGGGCTAATGATGAGTGTGATGGAGCAGGGGTTTAAGAAAATAAAACCTGCTCGGATTAATTCCTCGTTAACATTTACTAATGGTGTGCAGTGAAACTAACATGCAAAAACACAAAAAACATGCGGAAATGCTTGTGTGCATGCGTGCACTAATGTGTGGACTAATGCATGAAAACTAGGCCGCATTCGCGTTCGGCTTGAAAAATTAAAATAATAATAATGCTGCTTTCTGTGTGTTAATGCTTTAATAGATAAATAACGCTGGATAGTGCAAATGGTGGGTGGTGAACAGTGAAAATAATACTTCATGAAAATAATGATGTCTGTGTTTTATTCATCGTAGTGAAGCTTACATGGGCTTACATCGGTTACATGACGAGTCAAGGGTTAATAACAGAAGAATTAAATAGAAGCTGAAAATTTGAGCTATGAGAGAGAGATGAAGAAGGCAATGTCAATGACCTTCGTGATCCATTGTTTGTCTGCCAAGTAACAGAAGGGTGGCCGTGAGATCATTAACAAGTGAACAAACTTCTTCCGCGGAAGCTGCTGAAGGTGGACAATAAAATATAGTTTTTCGTAACATGTTGCAAATGGAAGGAAGCTGTATTTGTGAAGGTGTCTTACGTATTAATGAAAAAGTTTGCACAATGAATGCTGTGAAACCATGGACGTGACTATGGTGGTGTGATAGAACACCCCCTAAATTCACGAATGAGAGACTGAGAGTCTAAAAATGTTGCTACTATGTTGGGATGGACATGTAGGTTTTTAGAGTATAACTGGGGTGTCTGGGAGGTGTCATTTCTTTAGGTGAGTTTGCTGAACAGTTCGAGAACTCTTGGGCGTGCCTCTTTGAAGAAGCTAGAGAGGGGAGATCGTCGCTGTCCGTCGGTTTGCTGTATGCAGTTAGAGGCCTACCTGTTTTCCTGTTCCTGTCCAATTCTTTGTTCCCTGAATCTTTCTTGGGGAACCCCCATCTATTCTCGTGGCCAGGGGGTAGATTTTCCACTAAAAATACTTAGGTTCGTATAGCTAAAAACTTTAATTTGCATAATTATTTGCAAAAGTATATTTGTCTCTGAAACTTATGTCTCTTCATCTATCCACTCCCTTATTGCATTCTAATCATTGTGATATGAGTTTGATATACTTTTGTTTTGATAAATGTTCTCTCTCTGTGATTTATTCTTTGTTTGCTTTGTAAAACTTTACATGATGAGCATTTACCTTCACATTATTTGCGATAAATATTATTAACCTTATTTTGAGTTTGTGCTTTATTCAGTAGTATAGATCAATAATTAGTTATCATCAACTCTTCAACTAATGGTCCATCGACCAGAGGAAAAGAGTTTTATTACAGGTTCAATTATGTATCAAATGTCTTAGGACGAGCCTGTAGATAGTGAAAAACTGATTTAACGAATAAACTCGAAACAGTGTTATCGGGGATTTATGTTGGGTGTATGTGTATGGGCCAGTGATTTGTGTATTATCGATTATTGATCCCTGATTGGCGCTGGATCAAGTGAATGAAGCAAGAATGGCTGACACTTTTTATAATGGTTTCCTTAACATTTGCACTTACAACTTCCATCTAACCATTCATACTCCTGTCCAACTTCAACTTTCACATTTCTATTATTATGTCACTTCTTCCAGACTTGCATCCATCAATCCATCGATATTTTAATCTCACCATCCATTTACTCATTATTCCATCCATCCACTGATTAGTCAGTGCTTCTATCTAGAGCCACAAGCATCCATCTATATTTCTCCTTTTATCCAGTGAAATCCATCAATTTTTCAGCTTTCCATCCATGCAATGACATTCAGTACATACATAGATCCATCCATCCGCCCAACCATCCATCTATCCTTTTACTCTTCCATCCTTTCACCCTTCCATCCATAATTCTATCCAACCATTCATGCACCCACCCTTGTATTTGAACCTTTCACCCTTCCATCGATCCATCATTTCACCTTTATGTCCATCCAACATTGCATCCTTTCTTCCTTTGTTCTTTTTACCCTTCTTTTCAACTTTCTTTCCTTCCATATTTCATTAATTCCTTTCACTATTCCCTCCTTTTACTCATGTTTTCTTACTACCTCCTCCTTTTCAGTTCCTACCTGTCAATCATTATTTTGTTTTTTTCATTTTATTTGTAATTTCTTATGTGTGTCCCCCTCTCGTAGTTTTTGATACTCTCTCTTCCCCTTTTTCCTTGTTTCCACACCTTCTTGGTCTCCTTCACTGAAGTTGATTTACTTAGCATTCTGACCTCCACCCATCTGTGCTGCCTCTTTATTCCATTAGAGCATTTTAATGAGCTTTTTGCCTGCAAAAAGAAGATGCCAATATAAATCTAACAAATGATTCAGTGGGACCCATGGCATCAGTTTCAGGAACAACCATTAGCTGGGCATGTTTTAAAACGTTTGTCTAAGCTCCCCTCCCATGATGTGGTAGCGCAGGTCAGTGCCATAACAGTTATGGCTGGAGAAAAGAGGTGGCATTTTAGCAAAGTGGAGTACGATCAATCTGTCACACTGGGGTAAGACATACAAGTGAAGTATTTTCCTCTTACAATAAGGCATGAGTTGAACAGATGAAATCTAATGAATGATTCTACTCTTACATCAATCCTTGTGTCGGCAAGACAAAGTGGAAGGTTGTGCAAAAAACGTTCCTGGAAAATGTTAGGCAAAAGGGCATACCCATTCTTTTTTAAGACTTTCTTTGGAATTCAATAGACCACTATTGTTTGTTTTGGCCTCAATTTTACTCATGGAACTTCATGTGTTCCAGTGTTTTTACTTGGTTTTTTTTATTGAGAAAGAGAATATGTTGCGGCCTGCGTGTGTTAGCTTGGGTGTCAGACCACCCCTTTCGAACGATGGACCCTTGCTGTAGGAAACATTTGGGAGAGAAAGCATCTCTCTGTAACTTTATATTAGCTGTAGAAGAAATAAAGGTATTAATGATTTCACTTTGTGTTTCTGGCCTTGATATGATATGGTATGTTATATGTTAATGGGAATGTTTGTTCTAAATGCCCTTTAAATGGTTTGGTGGCTTCTTACTTTTACATTTCCAAGGTTGAATGCTGTGGGCCTAATTTCAGGTTGAGTGGTAACATAATCCAGCAATTTGCAGAGGAAGTGGCAAATCCTTAATTGTGGGATTCGTCACGAGAAAAAAATGCTGCAACAGGATTACCTTTGTAACGTTATCCTTATTGAGAGGGAATTTCATTACAGACCAACTTTGATTCATGCCCACCGTACTGTGGCATGCCATATTTGCGGCAAGGCAGCAATTCTGCATGGAGAAGAAATGCACCACTAAGAGAACTGCGAATGGAATAATGTGTCTAGTTTAACGTCTACCTAAATACCGGAACTACAAGGCTTTTTATCATGTGATATCTTTACATCAAAGCAAGCAGGTGGGCTATTAAAATATGCAAATGTTTGTTCTTGCTAAGAGCGAATCAGAAGCGTCTTTAAATGTGAAGTATTCATTAGTCCCAGACTTCGATAACAATCCATGCTTTAATGTATTTTCTCAAAGTGTGTACATTCGTCTACCTTCTGTTGAAATAAGCAAATAATTCAAAGATATATGAGCAAGAGTTACAGTTTTGTTTTGCCAGCGTACTATTTCAGTGATGAGTCACAGTACTATCTCAGTGAAGGAGTCGCAGTAAATATCTCATCTTTCACTAAGTTTCCACTGTAGGAAATTCAGTTTGAGATGAACACGTTGTTTGAAATTTGGAAGAAAAAATACGGCATTAAGCTTTCATGCAGTAATTGGAAGATTTTCAATGTCAGCTGTTGAGCAAGTTAAAATATTTGCGTGACCTAAAGCTCAAAGAAGAATCACTAAAGTAAGAGTTGACTGTACATGAGAGGCACTCTCAAACCACCTCAGTGCAAAACAGTTCACTTGGATACCTCAAAATACCATCTAAAAAGGCGCATTTGAAGGAAGTACAATGCCCAAAAAATGATACACCAAGTGCAGACTGACTGTTGAAACTTCAATTGCATTGAGTAATGTTGGCATCAAAGACAAAGCTTGATTCCCTGTATCAAAGAAAGTTGACAGCTCAATTTTCTCCTGAAAATACTGTACCTTTAACTGCTTTTACAGCCCATTTTATCTCGCTCTTAAGCAGATCTCTTAAAGCTATTCGAGCTTAAGAATGCAATTGATGGATTGTTACACTACAGAAAAATATTACACCCAAGTATTCAAAAATAGTTTGCAGACTTCTCTGCCCTATGCCAAAACGAGCTGTTTTTCCCGCAGAACCTTTGGGAAGTTGAAGTGTCTTCTTTAAGCACCTCCCATCAAAATTATTAAAACTATATAAAGAACAACCATTACAATCATCTGATTGTATACCTCTATTAAGGTATTACAGAGTGACCTCCAAATATAGTACTGAAATAATGCAATACATTGAGAGGGCAGTGCATTATTCATAATCATTTCAAGAATGGAGTTCCATTTTAAATTACTGCTAATAGATATTCCAAGTAGTGGAAAGCAACAAACTCTGAGTTAGTGTCCTGCAAGTCAAGTGCCAACTGTATTTCTCTACTTTCCTAAAAAATCCATGAATTGAGCCTTATTTATATTAATCACCAAATGGTTGTTTTAGCAGTACTGCTGTATTTTATCGAGTTGATACTGCAGTCCTTAAGGTGTTCTCTCAATGAAAACTAAACTGCCTGCATAGACTAAGGTTTTAAGTGCTCATTCAGGATTTTGGGAGGCAAGGCATGGATCTCTGTAGACATGATGGGAGATCGGCCAAAAACATAGAATCGGGCTAGAACCCTGCCTTGTTTAAGGACATTATCTGGGTTGGTCCTGCCAGCTTATCATTACCATACAAATGAAACTGTGTCTAATGTCTACTATGAATGAAAAAGCTCCTTTCCGCAGCCTTTGACACCACAACCCACCGCATCCTGGCCAACAGACTGCATCACATCTGCATCAGCAGAAACACACTCAAACTCATCACCTCGTTTCTCACCGGACGCACGCAAAAATACGCCTCCCATCCTTCACCTCCGAACCCAAAGACACCATTTGCGGCATCACCAAGGTCTCCTCACTCAACCCCACCCTCTTCAATCTCTACATCACTCCACTGGCCACCATCGCCCACAGCCGCAGACTCAACATTATCACATATGCCGATAACACCCAACTCATTCTCTCTCTCACTGAAGACACCTCCACCACCAGAGCAAACTTCCATAATGCTATGACTGACGTCGCGGACTGGATGAAGACCAAATGCCTAAAACTGGACATGTACAAGACAGATGTGATCACCTTTGGTCGAACCCCTCCCCACCAGGATGACTCCTGGTGGCCCTCCACCCTTGGACCTGCTACAACCCCCACCACCCACGCCAGGGACCTGGGCATCATACCGGACTGCAAGCTCTCCATGAAGCAGCAGGTGAACGCAGTAACCTCATTAAGTTTCCACATCCTCTGAATGCTCCGTAAGATCTTCATGTGGATGCCACCCAGCACCAGGAAACAGTAACAGAGACCATCATCACAAGCTGACTGGACTACGGGAACACACTCTATGCTGGGATCGCAACCATACTGCTGAAACGACTCCAGACCATCCTAAACACAGCAGCCAGATTCATAGTGGATCTCCCAAGATGGTCAAGCATAACCATACACCTCAGAGACCTCCACTGGCTCCCCATCATGAAGAGATGCCACTTCAAGCTACTCACCCACGCATTCAAGGCCCTCCACAACATAGGACCAGCCTATATCAACCACCGACTGACCTTCCACCAGCCCACCAGAAAACTCTGCTCAGTCCACCTAGCTTTTGCACACGTCCCACGCATCCATCGAGCCTGAGAAAGGGGCCGATCCTTCTCCTATCTCACATACAAATCCTGGAACTACCTGTCCCTCCACCTCCAGGCATCCACCTCCCTCGTTGACTTCAGGAGAGCCCAAAAGACCTGGCTGTTCGACCATTTGGCTCACCCTCTGTGCCTGGATAGCCCGAGGGGTGATAAGTTGCGCTCTACAAATCCAAATTGATTGATTGAAAAAGTTTAATATTGTCAAAAGAGGTTTATTTATACTCATGTATAGGAAGCTGGCTCTGTATATACTATACCAAAGTAAGGTATAGTGTGCACAGAGTCCAGTGGAACCCCAAAGGTAGGCAGAGGTAACAGTAGTTAATACCTTACTCTCTATTTGTGGTAGTGTGTTCGAGCAGTAAGGCTTTATCAGAGGGCAGTGCTAAGCATTTATTGTACACACTCAGGCAAGAAATGATGTCATACACTCAAAGACTGAACTCAGACCAATTGATTTGTATAAAAATATTATTTAGTGTTATTTTATTACTAGAACCAAATCATATTGTACTCTCAAAGGTAAAATATTACGAATATGCATTTGACATTGACTTAGCTTTTGTTACAGGTTTGTATACTTTGGCAATAAGCAGTCAAAATTACTTTATAATTACTTTTCTCACTCAGTGAGGTATCTCTAGATACCACACAGGTACATATCCTATGGGAAGGGAAAGAAGTTAATGTGTTTTGTAATACAGTGTACAGTTTTGAAAGGTTATTCACAAGACCATCTTAGTCCTGAAAGAACAAAAGGGAGTGTACGGTCCGTGAGTAGGTTTCGGTCAGGTGGGCACTTGGTTTGCACCGCCAGCAGCTCAGAGGCGGCCGGGTGCAGAGTGCAGGGACCACACGTTAGCCAAGGGGATAAGCACAGTCGTTGGTTTGGGGACTGCTGAAGGGCAGGCCACCTGGTTGATAGAACAAAAAAGCTCCTGGGGTTGAGGTTAGCACTGAAGGGCCCAAAGGACAGCACAAGTAGTATACTGCCTGTGGCACCGAGGCGTCCGGGTGTAGGATGCGGTCATCGGGAGTCCCAAGTTTTCTCAGTGGAGACCGTTGGTCTTGGTCCAAGCACCAGAGTCAGTCAGGATTTCTTATAGGCGGTCCGCGACCGGGGCGGCCAATGAGGCATTGGCAACCTTGTGACCGCAACGGCTCACAGATGGAGTTGATCGGGGGGTCGCGGTTGGACTCTTTGGACCGCTTCGGTCAGAGAGTCAGTCGGGGTGTCGCCTTCGATCGCAGTTGGAGGGGCCTCCAAGGTAAGGGCTGCAGGCTCGGGTTAGAAGCTTGTGGGGGTTCAAGGATCACCGCAACCCTGGTTAGCATCACTGGGGGGGAACTCTTTAGGTCGTTGGGCCACTCAGATTCAGGCTGAAGGCGCCGGGTGCTGCATGGGGGTGACTCACGGAGTCGTTCGGAATTAGAGTCGGTTGGTCTTGATCAAGTCCGATCCTCATGGGAGACGAAGTCTTTGGTTGGCAAAGGCAGGGCAGGTCCTCCAGGTTCTTGGGGGCTGCTGGCTGCAGGACACACCAGGATTTCGCTATAGTTGGTCGAGGTCGGGACAGGCCAGTAGGGCTGTGGCCAAGTCAGTTGGTGTCCTCCTCTTCTTCTTCAGCATGGCTCTGCGGTCCATCTTCTTCTGGTTTCTTCTTGTCTGAAGAGGCAAGGTTCAGGGTTGCCCCTAAATACTAAATTTAGGTACAGCTTGGGACCAATGGGTACCTTCCTTGGGGTCGGTACACCACCTATTACGCCACCCTCCAGTGGGAGGGGGCCTAAGCCTCACTCTGGTTGGCTGGGTCCCCCATCTTCAAGATGGTGGGGACTGAGAGTTGTGCTTCACCTCTGCCTCCCCCACCTGAGGGGTGGGGCTGGCAAAGGTGGGCACACCTCTCCTCCTAATTTCGATTTCCTTACGATTCTCCCACCCAAATTGGGGGTCAAAACCGGTGGGAGCCAGTTGCTGGGAGCAGCAAATGGCTGGGATAGCTAACAAAGGTGGCAAGCCTTTGAAGCTTCCCCTTCGTGGACCCTGCCCATCCTGCAGGAGGAGGCTTGGCATCTCATCCCAGGACGTGCTTTGTTTCAGGACCCCGAGAGCGGGCAGGCTCTCGACCCAGGGGTCCGAAAATGTCTGTTGGTGGCAGCTGACGAATAGGCACTCAGCCAGGACACTAGAGTTAGGTCATTTTTCAGGGGCATCTCTAAGATGCCCTCTGAGTGCATTTTTCATTAAATACCACATTGGCATCAGTTTGGGTTTAATGTCCTGAGAAGTTTGATACCAAAACTTCTCAGTTTTCAGTAAAGCTGTAGAGTTTGTAATGACAAACTACCTGACCATATACTCTGTTATGGCATTACTGCACTTACAATGTCTAAGAATGGACTTAGACACTGTAGGCGTGCAGGGATCATACACCTGTGCCCCCACCAATGGTATAGTGCACCCAGCTAGAGGGGTGGCTTACTTGAGGCCAGGGCAGTGTATTGTAGGCATGGCACACAGGGATGTGTGCCATGTCGGCTCTTCACTTTGTTCTGCAACAAAACACGCAGCATGGCATGGCACTGTGTGTGTGTGTGTGTGTGTGTGTAAAGGTACAAGGTCTTTAAGGGTGGCACAATAAGTGCTGCAGACCTTAGAGGCCTTCCCTGATCACAATGCCCTTGGTACATGTGATACCTTTTACAAGGGACTTACATGTGGCCAGAGAGTTGTCAATTGGGTTTTGCAACAGTACAGTTTGGGGAAAGAACATAGGCCCTGGATACCTGGTTGGCAGGAACCCAGGGCACACTTAGTCAAAGTACATCAACATTAGGCAAAAAGTGGGGGCAACCATGCAAAAAGATGGCACTTTCCTAAATCATGGTATACATTTTTACCCATAGACAATTCGAATCAACAGTCAAACAACGATCAAAAGTAAACAAAGTGTGAATATGTGTTCAATCTTACATGTCTTTTGCGCAACATATCAAAAAGAGAATATGTGATGTTAGATACTTAGTGCAAGGCAAAATCCAACTTGTTCCAGAGGAATTAGACTTACGGTAGTCACTTCGTCCTCTAGCGGCTGTATTAAGATTTTACAAATTATTTTAAAGGCAGTATCTCATTGCAATATGAATCACCATGAGCTAGAATTTTTCATTTAACCTTGTTTATACAATTGCTTATCAGAGAGTCATTCTATGTTAGGCTTTCTGCCAGTTGTGGTCACTTATCAAAATTATGCAAGGTCCACAGTGTATTGTCTTGCGAGTTAGAAATGAAGAAACCCTTTTGGTTCCTGATGGACTCTGTAGAACTTTAACGCAAGTGTTAGAGCGGAATGCAATGAAGGCTGGTTTAGAATGTTGTGTTCAGAGTTACACGTAGATGAATAAAGATGTGTAATACTAAGTTCCATGTGTGGTGTAGTCATTGGCGGATACCCAGGCCAGGGAGGACACTTCAACTGGCGACGTGTATGGGATAAGTAAACCGATGATTTACAGTGCTCTCTCAGAGAGTTTGCCGTGGTCCAAGCAAACTGCTTGTGCATGCAACGTGTGTTGCAGTCGAAGTACAGAACCAACACTTAATGCATGCGGAGTCAAAGTGCAACTCCAGCCACTATAAAGAAGTTGAAAACAACAAATGCATTGCAAAGAAATCTACATATCGGTGACTGAGAACCTCCTTGTCAGACCATACATAAAAGTACTGCACTGCTACACAATATACAGTCACATATAATACAGAGTGATAACGCTAAAGGCAGGTGTAACCAAGTTTAGAAAGAGCAGCAAATAGCGACAGCAAATTGCAAGATAAAACTGCGATCAGAAGCACTGCGAGGCAGAGATAAACCAGGTTTCAGACACTACAAAGAGATGCCTAAAAACAAAGCAAGTCTAATACAAGAAACTGTCATCTGTTTACCAGAGATGAATAAGGAGAGTCATGCCATGGTGTTAGGCAGAGTAGCCCCAGAAGAAGTGCCCGGGGTTATGTTTATGGAGCTGTTCATCCCTGGCATGCCATCAAAGCTGCTGTGTGGTGGCTTAGAACAACTCTAGAGGTCTCTAGAAAAGTGAACAGCTCCCATGCAGACCAAAAGGGAGGTTGCAGTTCCATCCAGTGGCCAAGATGACCCAGAGGCCAGAACAGCACGGGGCCTTAGAGATAGTATGCATGAAGCAGGTCCTAGGGAACAGCACACGTTGTTAGAGAGACTTCCACTCTCAGTGTCCACCACTCACGCAAATTGGTTTAATGCTGCTGACTTCCTGAAACCACCACCACCGTTCAATACCGCCAAAAATCGAAATATTGGCGATAGATGGACTATTTGAGGATTTCATTGACGCACTTGAAGAGACTGATGACAAAAAGATTATCAAGTATCTCAAAAACTTGCTAGTGATGGTGTAAAGGAAGTCATAAAGAAAATTCTGCAAACTGACGAAGAAGTCACATATCGTCAGATTAAAGAAGTGTTGAATGCCAAGTTTAATCCAATGCCAAATTTTGATTACAAACGATACATCTTCAACCAAGTATACCAGAAAGTTGGTGAAACAATTGACAAATTTGTGGATTGGCTCTATACACTCATCAGGCATTGTAAGTTCAATGAATTTAGTGATGAAGAAGCTATTCGTCTGAAAGTTATTGACGGATGCTTGTTAGATTCATTCAGCCGACTGAATGCTGTGAGAAACTCTTAGTCTGGAGCAAGTGTTAATGGCTGCCAGAGCTAAAGAGTGTCCTGATAGACAAGCTGATGATATAGATGCCGGAGGTGCCCAGAATGAATCCATCATGAGCATGAAAAGTAAGTCAAAACAAAAAGGACACAAAGTGATGTCTACAAGTAAAGAAGTTGTGTTTTAGATGTGGATTTTTGTTTTCACATGGAGGTAAATGTCCAGCTCTTAGACAGATATGTAAAGTCTATGGGAAGGAGAACCATTTTGTGATGGTCTGCAAATCGAAGGAAAAATAAATGTGTCACGATGCAAAGACAAAATGGCTGCCAGAACATTCCACAAGAAATGTTCAATGCCTCCTATAAGGCCAAGTAGCGACATCAGTTAAGGCAAATCAACACTGAATGAACTTGATCGTCATCTAAGTCATCATCAAACAGTTCTTCTGTACATGAGAAAGTGATGAAAATGTTTTTGCCATGTTGATGTTTACCTCAGAAAAGCATGCGCATGTTGGTTTGGCTGCTTGTGAAGAAAAATGTCGGTCAAAGAGAGATTGATATGCCAAAGCACCAAAGTCATTTAAACATTGTCCCAAAGGTTCTTCGACACCTTTCATTATCGACAGTGGTGCATCACTAAACATGCCAGAGGAGAAATACAATGAACTATCTCGATTGCCGCAACTTATGCCATCGAAAACCAAAATGTAGACATGAGCTTCATTGACACTCTTAAAAGTCAAGGTTCATTTGTAGAGACAATGAAACACAAGAGTGTTTCAGAGTTAAAAGACCCCTCTTTAGACAAAACCATATGTATAGCACGTCGAATGGAGAATACCTCTAGCTATGTAAGAAAATTCAATGATGGCCAACAAAAAGACAAAAATTATGTAATCAATGTAAATGTAGTGCATAAAATTCAAAGGGGATCGGGCAGAAAGTGTTCTCCAAAACACCTGTGACAAAGTAAAATGTACATTCTATAGGTGAGGGAGCACAAGACATGCAGCAGATTCTGACAAATGTGCTGCAAATTAACCCAAATGTTTCAAGTGCAAGGAGATTGGGCACTTTTCCAGAGTGTGCAAGTTAGATGGGTGGAATGATGGCAGGTAGGAAGTCAGTGCTTTGAAAGATGTACATAATGAGTATCAAGATGAGGAGGATGGTGTGGACGAAGTTGAGGTGTTGGTAATATGTGGAGTAATGGTGGGTGGGGTAAAATAGGCATAGTGCCCTTCAAAATGCACGTTAAAGATTAACAATGATGATATCTCTTGGTGGGCTGATTCATGTTCACTGTACACTATGACAAGATAACATGGGAAAAATTGGGAAGTTGTAAGTTTTTTCCTGCTGACATTGAACCTGAGTTATTGTGGGGTGAAATTAGTGCAAGTGGGATATTTTCAAGGCATGATACAATACAAGGGTAGATCGGCTAAAGGGAAGATGTATGTAGTGGAGAGAGGTAAGGCATTATTGGGATGAAAGAAACAAAAAGCTCTGGGTATGATCTTCAATCCCAATCAACCTTTTCAAGTTCTGATAATGGAGGAAGCTGACAGGCTGAAGTGGACTTCCAGGTATCCTAGGTTGTTTGTGGAACAATTGGGGTGCTTGGAAAATTTGAACACCACATCATTCTTAAATCAGGCTGTTGCCCTAAGGTACTTAAAGTGATGATCGTTCTGTTAGCATTACGAGAAAAACTGAAGGAAGAACTTGACTGACTATGCAGGGCTGGTGTGATTGAGCCAATTAAATCATCTGAATGGCTCAGCAGCGATTGTGTTGGCACACAAGTCTAACAGAAGGATGTGAATGTGTGTAGATTTGAGGTACCTCAATGAATGTATATGGGTTGATCGTCTTCCCCACCACACAAAAATGTAATGGTCATCAGTATAAAAGAAGCCAAGTACTTTTCATACTTGGATCTGTCTAATGCTCTCACCAGGTGTGACTGCATCCTGAGTCAAAACATCGGACGTCGTTCATAACACTGGAGGTTGCCTTCCAGTTTGTCTGGATGCCATTTGGGTTGGCATCAGCACCTGCAGTTTTTCAAAGGGTTACGATCAGCGTGTGGAAGAATCTGACAAATGTGATGTTTTTCCAGGATGATATCGTGGTGTGGTGAGCGGAGATAGAAAAACATGATTGTGTATTAGAAGTAGTGTTGAAGAGACTACAAGATGCATGTTTGACTGTCAGCATTGGCAAATGTGAATTTGGTGTGACACAGGTGGAGTACCTAGGACACAAATTGTCAAGCGAAGGTGTAAAGCCCAAAATGAAACTAGTAGAGGCGATTGAAAGTGCACTTCCTCCTATTGACAAAGAGCAGCTTTGTTCTTTCCTCAGGTTAGCCAAATATTATTCTAAGTGTGTACAACATTTTGCAGACAAGGTACAAGCGTTGCAGGTGCTGATGAAAAGAGAGAGCAGTACGAGTGGATGACAGAGTGTCAGGCTGCATTAGGAAATATCAAGCAAGATATTGCTAAAGCTGTCATCCTGAAACTGGTTAATCACCAAGATGACACTATAATTGTAGTAGATGCAAGTGCTTCTGGTCTTGGAGCTGTTTTTATGCACACAAAAATGACCAGGATAGGGTAGTTGTATTCATATCAAGGGACACTAAAAGGAGCTGAGAGCACATACTCAGTGATTGAAAGAAAAGCATTGGCATTCTGGTCGGGTGTGCAGTAAGCCTGGGAGGTGAACTCCGCTCCGCTCGCGGAGTTTGCGGAGCTTCCTGCACTGCACGTTACGCGGAGATCACGGAGTTCCGAAAACTCAGCTTCACGTTGCGTAGTGCAGTTTTTTCCTCGCTCTCATTCGTCAATGCCAAGTTGGCGACCGCGAGCGAGGAAAATCAACCTCCCGGCGAGATTTTTCCTCGTTCGCAATCGTCCAACATCAAGTTGGCGAGCGCGAGCGTGGAAAATCAACATCCCGGCAAGATTTCTCAAAGTGGGGGGTCAGGTTTCTAATTGCGAGTGGTTGCGTATGCTCGCGACAGCTCACGTTGAGAAACTGCCCGTTCGCGTTCAGAGCTGCCGCTCGAGTAAAAATCTACTCGAGCGGCAGAAAAGGAAAGCAGGGACCGCTTGCACTGTGCAAGGTGCCGTTCGCAATGATTGCACAGTGCGGACAAGCATCCGGCACTGTGCAATCACCGCGAACGGCATTTTTCTATTGTACTCCGCCGCTCGCGTAGCTCCGCGTAGTGCGGCGGATTGTTTTGCACTTCGCGTAGTGCAACTCCGCGAACTCCGCCCAGGGTTAGTGTGCAGTACTTTAAAACCTATGTGTGGGGAACAATTATGAGTTATGCTCAGACCACAAACCTTTGATTGATTTATTTTCCACTAAGGGTGCTGGAAGGGCGACAACCAGGATGTCATAGTTGTATCGCCTTCAAGAATACAATTTTGTCTTAAAATATGTTCCAGGGGCAAAGAATGTGAATGTGGACTGTTTGTCACAATTGCCCTTAACTGTGGAAAAGGGAACAATGAGGATGATGACAATGAGGAGTGGGTTGTGGCGAATATTGGAGAATCATGTAAGGGTGCCATTTCAGAAGACAAATGAAAGCATCATTAGACAAGGATGAAACTTTGAAACAACTAATTTCTTGTTTGTCTAATGTCACTAGACAATCAGGCAGCATGAAAAGGAATTTGGGGATTATAGAATGGTATGGCCACAGTTGTCGGTTGTGAATGGAATTCTAAGAAGTGATGGAAGGTTGGTAGTGCCCACAGGGGTACGTGTGAGATTGTTGGAGCTGCTGCATGAGGACCATGGAGGCATGTTAGCCATGAAGAGAAGAGCTTGTGTAGACTTTACCTGGCGTGGCATGGACAAAGAAATTGAGAGGTTTGTACGCAATTGTGTGGCATGCATGTGTAGCATTAAATCCCACAGGGTTGATGACACCCCTATTACGTCAACTAAATGTCCTGAAAAACTCTGTCAGAGAGTGGCAATTGGCATTTGTAGGCCATTTAATTCTAAAGGATTAGAAGGCAGGTATGCAATAGTTTTAGTAGATTATTTTTCCAAATGGCTGGAAGTAGCTTTTGTAGGGGGTAAGAAGTCTTTAGAAGCGAAGGTTATCCGGAGTGGATCATATCCGATAATGGCTCACAGAAATTCAAGAGGTTTCTAAAAGAAGAAGGGGTGACGCATCACAGGATTTCTGTATATCATTCATGGGAAAATGGTCTTGTGGAAAAATGCAACTGAGTTGTTAAGGAGTGTGTGCAATTAGCAGTGGAAAGTGGTGTAGAGTGCAAAAAGTGGTCAAAAATATATTGTGGAGTTATAGGAATGCACCACATTCAGTCACAGGTGAAACACCGTCTTTCGTGTTAAAGGGTAGAAAGGCATGCACTAAAGTAACACCTGCATGGATGAATAAGGTGTCTAGTAACGTGATTGACAAAGTAGGACTAGGAGAAAGGTGCAGACTATCAAAGGAAGAACAAACAGAGGAACAATTACAAGTTAAAAAAAACTTGATGGATTTTCAATATGGGTGACTGGGCGAGAGTACATCTGGATGCCAATGTAAGAAAAGGGTGTTCTAAGTGGTCAAATCCCAATGAAATCAAAATGGTGGAGGTCAATAATGTATAGTTGGATGATGACAAGAAGTGAAATGCGAGGAAGATAACACTGTGCAATGGTTTGGAGCACAGTGCATGGTTGAAGGAAACTCAGGGATTTAGAATTGCAGGGGACAAACCATATGTGGCGAAAAAACCTGTTTGGCATAAAGACTATATATGTACCTAAGAGGAAAATGTCATGACATATATATGTAAAGTGTATTTATGGTATGTGTCATGAATAAGGGCTTGAATTGTAATGCTGTTATTTGGAATCGTTTATCATAAGCATCTCCTGTTGGTTTTTTTGTTGAAAAAAGGAGATATGTTGTGTTTCTATATGAATAGATGTTACCTGGCAACCCTGCGGCATTGTTGAGGTTCTAGGCTGGACTGGAGATTTTGAGTTTCAACAGAACCTCAGACCGAGGTGTAGCCTGCCAGAGGTTGGATGTACACCAAGTTGTGTTAATAAATTACGCTTAAAATAACAATTGAAGTGTCCTTACAAAAATCTCCAAGAAAAAAAATGTTAATCAGCAACTATGCTGAAATACTGATCTTATTCAGGAGTCTCATGAATCACAAAAACAATAAACATTAAGTCTACCCATAATCTCTTTTTACATGTGGAAGTAACCTGTCATCTTTAGCCCTCATTACAAATCCAGCTGTAATGCCTATGCTGTCTGTTACAACAGCTACCAGCCCCACTGAGACACCTCAGCTGCTGAAAGCAGACAGAATGTCCTTGTTAAACTCCAGGGATAAATCCTGAATCATCTAGGGAATGGGATGTATTATTCCACATTTTCCTGCTAATACCTCAATTTAAGGTACATTTTGCAATCCCTAGTAACTTTCCTCCTCACAAGAATTATTAACATCCCTGGTATCAGTATTTCCCAGGGAGGAAATATAAGGCCAAATTAAGAGGCACTCACAATGAGAGTGAATTTTCCAAATTGCCTTTAGTGCCACCACAGGAAGGAAGACACACTGTTAAACAAAAGAGATTAAATACCCTTGTTCAGGAATGAAGGTAAGATGCCCTGCTATTACTTGACCTCTTGGCAGAGTTTGACACCAATCACCAAAAAGGCCTACTACATCACCTGAATTAAATGTCTGGGGAATTAAGAATAGTCCTGATTCTGTTGAGAATAATCTGGGCTAGATCTAAAATCTCTGAAATCACTGATGGAACAACTCAAGAATCAACATTTTCTCCGATCACCTTAAATATTTAATTGGTTCTGCTTTGTAATAGCCTCAAAGTAAACAGCATGTGCTTTCACATATGTGCTGCGGACTCCCAGATCTGCCTCTAAAACTAGGAGGCACTTACAGACCAAGCGTCAGATTTGTATCTTCCTGTTACAAATTTGTGACCAGAGGGCCATGAAATGTTTTGCCTCCATGCATTTAAAACCATGATCCTACGACTTGGCCTGGCAGTATCAGCACCTCTGCCATTTAATTTCTCAGCCTCAGTAAGCCACTCTTTCCACTTCCACTGTCATGGAATATTCAGTAGCTTGGGATAGTCATTAATTATGAAGAGACATTCACACCACAAATAAATTCTATTACAACACCATTTTCAATGTGCCTCAGAGAGATTCAAATATATATATATATATATATATAGTACCTACTAGCGGTCGCCAGTAGGTAGTTATAGTTAGGACCTATTTTCCATAGGACATTCACAACATTCTATTTCCAATAACTTTGGCGCCGGTTGATGAATCTTCGCGAAATTTTCAAAACTCGTGGGGCGCTCCGGTACGCTCCTATCCTGAAAGTCTCGGGGTGATTCGTTAAGTGGGGGCCTAGAAAAAGGGGGTCCCAAAACGTGTTTTCCCCATGCAATTTTCCATAGGAACCTTTAGTCACAGCTACAGCCCGAACTGCTGAACGGAATTACACCAAATTTGGCAAAAAGGTAGCCCTTGGTTCAGAGTCATGCCTTTTGGTTAAATGGTCTAAATCCGTTCAGTAGTTCCTGAGAAATTTGAAAAGAAAACACATATATATCTGGGCGGAGCCTAACCACACATGTCATAGTGAGATCTGATTGGCTGTCAGCACTTCATCCTGGAATTACTGGCAGCCATCTTGGGACCAATATAAATGATAGTACCCCATTGAAATGCATTATAGTGAATCGAAGATTTTGAGGGTTACCAAAAGGAGAACTATAAAGGGTGATAACAGACTTTAGTTACATTAGAATTCATTTGTTGATGGTACCATACTAATTTCAGGAATTGTGGTGTGTTCTAAGGTGATTTTACCCTGTGAAAAACCTTCTGCTGGGATATCATGAATCATGTTTGAGAGAAAACTATTTTCACATGCTTGTCCCATACAGTTTTGGAAGGTGCTCCAGAAACTAAAATGAGAGCATATTTTCTGTAAATTCACATTATCTTTCTCAGTCATGTGAGAATGAAGTCTGACATTCTCAGTAAAACATGTACATCCAACAAGGGCAGAGACTGTCAGTTGATTCCTTTGTGTTCTACTGCAGCTTCCCAGAGTGTTCTAAAGAACAACTAGAGTGCTAACAGCCTTACTTATGACAAAAGTATGGCACACCTGAAGCCATCTTGATTGGAATAAACTGGTAACACTTAAAACATTTAATTGAAAAAGGAACAAAATGAAGGGGGTTCATTTTGCCATAGAAATTATGGTTAGTGCTGTAGAAAGAAAAATTAGGACATGTTTTAAGTGAGATCTCAAATATCTTCCTGTTATATTTCAACAGGAGCAACCTGTCAGTTGATGCCTTTGTGTTCTACTGCAGCTTCCCAGAGTGTTCTAAAGAACAACTAGAGCGCTAACAGTTTTACTTATGACAAAAGTATGGCACACCTGAAGCCATCTTGATTGGAATAAACTGGTAACACTTAAAACATTTAATTTAAAAAGGAACAAAATGAGGGGTTCATTTTGCCATAGAAATTATGGTTAGTGCTGCAGAAAGAAAATTTAGGGCATGTTTTAAGTAAGATCTCAAATCATCTTCTATTTCATTAGAAAATTCTGACATGCAGACTGAAACAATCACTTTCAATACCAGCAGTAGACTTCCAGTTAACTCCATGGTGAGCAGTAGCTTTACTACAGTGATCTAATGAACAACTAGAGTGCTAACATTCTGAATTTATGGCAAATGTGTGACACATCTGAATGCCTTCTTGATGGAATCAAAGTAAAAAACTGAAAGCATTTCCTGCTGAGGAGACTGCAGTAAATGACAAAATTAGGAAACTTCATAACAAATAAGTCTCCCAAGATGGCCACCAGAGAAAAAAGAGCCCAAATGTAGCACAAATATCACCCAGATGTAGCCCACATATAGCCCAATGACAAAAGTGTGCAAAACACTTTTTATTTTTAGTTTTTCTGCAGTTTTATATAGTGCAAACTGGTCAGGTATTGGAGCGTTACATCTTACTTGGACCCCTTATTGCGTATTTTACACGAAGTACATGAGATTGATCTTGCGAAACATTGAACTTTACGATTCTGTTAACCTGAAGTTGCTCTGAACCGGGCTTTGTTACACCCGTTTTTACCTACTGGTTTTAATTAATTCTCACTGTATTGTATTATGAAAGAGGATTTACTGTTTTTATGTACACTTTTATGATCTATGTTTCTAAATCAGATCAAATAATGTTTAATGAATTCTATGGCAGGACAGAGGCGAGGATTATGCATATCTTTCCTCACTTTATTTGCATAGCAGTTCAAAGAAAACGTAACACAACAATCATTAAACAAAAGACTACACAACCCATGAACCATTAGGAGGGTAGTCTCCAAGGCAACTATAGTCCAATCATATGACAGTCCATCGTATATAATATCGTGACGTCCCTTCCGCTTCCTCTTTCTTCACTGCTCGTCAGTTAAGTGCATTCCTTACATTCTTGGCTTAATCTGACGTTGTTGCTGTTTGTATAGCGGTTTCTTGTGGACGTTATTAGCATTATTGCCTTGGTATTGTTTCATATTCCCTGCGCAGCAGGCTCTTGCCCGAGCGCGTTCTCCCCCTCGCAGTTTCTCCCGCTGTGTGCTCTGTGCGCGGTGAGATCCTGTCAGGCGCGTCTGGTCCGAGCGAGCCAGATCCGTCGAGCGCTCCCGCTGGTCTTTACGCGCGTTTGGGAATCCGGTCACTCCTTTAGTGTCCGCTTGATTCCCGACCAACCCTCACCTAATTTTGACATCAGTGATGTCATGAGTGATGTCACTGACCATGTCATGAGTGATGTAATATGTGACATCATCAGCAGTGCATTGCGGGCGCGCAAGTTATAGTTAGCTGAACTAACTATAACAGGGGAATTTCTATGGTTTTGTACGAGTGAAATGTCCAACTAACTATAACGCCCCTGAAACCTATGGTTTTTTCAGTGAATTTCTAAGGTTTTTTAAATGCTAATTTCTAACTATAACGTCCCTGAAACCTATGGTTTTTCAGTGAATATATATATATATATATATATATATATTACTCTACTCAGACCAAAAGATGCGAATGAGGTGGCGAAAAGATAAGACAATGATGAAATACGGTTGATTACTGGATTCAGTGCCAACCACACAAGGGTGAGAGACTGTGTGAGTAGGCACTGGCATCTAATAAAGTGGCCCCATTCTGAGCCCTATTGTGAGATGTAGGCCACATGTGACGTTCAAAAGGGCAAAGTCGATGAGGCAAGAGTTGGTGGACAGTAGTCCGGAACTAGCAAAACCAGAGAGCTGGCTAAAGGCCAACCCTGGGTTTTATAAATGTCAAAAGTGTAAGGCCTGCAGAATTGCCCAAAATGTAAAACTAGTCATGTCTCCATTAATGGTGAGCCCGTGGAAAATCAGGTGTTTCTTGAACTGCCGGAGTCACCATGTGGTCTACATTTTACAGTGCTCTTGCTCAAAACTATATGTAGGAAGCACCATCCACATGGTTCATGTTCGTATACTCCAACATATACGGGCAGTCAAGAATAATGACAAAACCTACCCTGTAACTCGCCATATGAATGAGGTTCATAAGGAAACTTAGATGATTTGACTTATTTTGCAATTGACCAGGTTGCTAGAATGAGAAGGGAGGGAACAGAGAGCGAAAATTGAGGCAACTCGAGTCAAAGTACATATTATTGTTTAACACCAGAATTCCGTCAGGACTGAATACTGACGAGGATTTACATGTACATTTAGGCCACTAGAAGTATCCAGAAGTGAAGGCTCATTTTAAACAAAGCTCATTAACTAATAACCAAATAGACAAATTAGTTACACGTGTTGAGAGAGAGTTGTAAGTGATTTTGGTGAATTTGCCAAATTTTAGAATTTGGAGTCACGATTAATTTTTTTATTTTCACATATGCTAAAATAATAGTTTCTTTTATTCTTTTTTAACATCAAGGCAGGGCGGATTGAAGCTTAAAGAAGGAGGTTCATGTGGACGTATATTTTAAAATGCATTAGCACTTTAGGTATTGTTCCATTGTTGGATACGCATTGCTAAGATGGCGGTGAATAGATTGATTGAATTTTTGGCAAAGTACTAGCACTTTGAGGTATCATGTACTGTAATGGTCATTTTAATGACTATATGTCGGCACTGGCACTTTATAGTGGTACTGAAAGAAGCACTTGCACTATGTCACTCTTAATCTTTTATTCATGTTTGCTGCTGGTTGACAACTTATACTTGATATATGGACAATACGAGAATCATACTTGTTTACTATGCACTTGCACTTTATTCCAGCTTGCCCGCCTGGAGAACTTTTTAGGTATTTTAAACGTTTTAAATATTTTGAGTATGTATGGCGTTAATATGTATTTGGGATATTTTTAATATTTAAATGTACAATGATTTTTCCATTTTTCTATGCACATTTTGACTACATGCATTGTGTGCATAGATTATGTAAAACACATAACCCACTGTATACAAGATAGTTTGAGGATACTTCAGCAACATTTGCAGCTGATGGATGATGTAGGCACTTGCCGAATTTATTCTGATACAGTGGGATTCCAAGAGTGATGGAATTTCTTGTTAGAATCATGAATTTTGGAAAAAGATACAATGTAATACTCCAAATGATTGACAAAATATTGGAATATATTTATCATGAATTAGCAGTACAACAAGTCTATTTATGCATTTTAAATGAGTACAATTATCAACACGGCATGTTTTGAAAAAACTATTTTGTCATGGATCATTCTGATCGAGTCTGTCTTCTATGGTTATAGAAGTAGCGGACCACGTGATCGGGAGCTTTGAATTTTAAAAGGCACTATTGTAATGGCGTTTATTGTGTGAGTAAGCCTGCAGAGACAGGCAAAGCGCGTTACCGAGGTGAAAGGAATAAATGAGAGTTTTAATCCTATGATCTGAATCGGTGTCCATGTTCTGCGGAGAGACTGAAGTTGGTGTTTATATATACATATATATATTCACAGAAAAAACATAGGTTTCAGGGACATTATAGTTAGTTGGACATTTCACTCGTACAAAACCATAGAAATTCCCCCGTTATAGTTAGTTCAGCTAACATAACTCACGCCCCCAATGCACTGCTGATGACGTCACATATTACATCATTCATGACATGGTCAGTGACATCACTGATGACATCACTGATGACTTCTCAAATGAGCAGGCCTAGAGGGTCAGGGTGTTTCTACCCTGCCCCCTTCTCTTGTTTTATACCTTTGTTTCTCTGTTTTCTAGCGACTCACTTCTACCGAGCCACAAGATGGCTGCCAACACTTCCTGGTTTGGAGTGTTGGCAGCCAATCACAGTGAAGCTCGTGCACAGGACTTAGGCTCCGCCCAGATATCGAAACTTTTATTTTTCTAATTTCTCAGCAACTACTGAACGGATTTACACCATTTAAAACAAAGGTCGCTTTCTGATCCAAGCAGTACCTTTGTGCCAAATTTGGGGTAATTCCGTTCAGTAGTTTCGACTGTAGCCTTGCACAAAGTTTCCTATGGGAAATTGATTTTTGGACTCTTATATTTTGAATTTCTCAAAAACTACTGAACGGATTTACACCATTTAAAAAAAGGTCGCTTTCTGAACCAAGCTCTACCTTTCTGCCAAATTTGGGGTAATTCCGTTCAGCAGTTCGAGCTGTAGCTCGTCGCAAAATTTCCTGAGGAAATTAACATGGGGAAAACGCGTTTTGGGACCCCCTTTTTTCTCAGCCCCGCTTGACGAATCACCTCAAAACTTTCAGGATAGGAGCTGACCTGGATAGCCTTTTTTGGGAGAATTTTGCAAAGATTCATCAAACGACGCCAAAGTTATTAGCAAATCAAAAATGCTTTTCCTATGGAAACTAGGTTGTAACTATAACTACCTACCGGCAACCGCCAGTAGGTTATATATATATATATATATATATATATATATATATATATATATATATATGCCAAATCCTCGCCTTGAAAATCCTTTACCAGGAGAAGAACGAGCGCAGACCCAGGTTCAGTGCTAATTGTTAGTTTATTCTGCACACCATCACATCGCCATAACAACGTTTCGGCAGATCCCTGCCTTGATCACAGATCACACATCATATATATATATAAATAGTACCTACTGGCGGTTGCCAGTAGGTAGATATAGTTAGGACCTTGCTTCTATTCAAAAGCGTTTTTCTTTTGCCAATATCTTTGGCGCCATTTGACAAATCAACACAAAATTTTCAAAACTAATGGTTCACTCAGGTCAGCTCCTGTCCTAAAAATTCCAGGGTTATTCATCAGCGGGGCCTAGAAAAAGGGGGTCTCAAAATGAGTTTTCTCCATGTTAATTTCCATAGGAATTTTGGAACATGCTACAGCCCGAACTGCTGAACGGAATTACACCAAATTTGGCAAAAAGGTAGCTC
This sequence comes from Calotriton arnoldi, assembly GCA_963921515.1. Lineage (NCBI taxonomy): Eukaryota > Metazoa > Chordata > Amphibia > Caudata > Salamandridae > Calotriton > Calotriton arnoldi. The sequence continues at coordinate 4,233 of CAWUFW010024030.1, read as the reverse complement.
TTGGTTCGGAAAATGCCCTTTTTTAAATGGTATAAATCCGTTCAGTAGATGCTGAGAAATTAAAAAAATAAAATTGTATATATCTCAGCACCGAGGAGGATTCGCACATCCCTCCCGAGCACGAGCTTCATTCTGATTGGCTGCCAACACTCCAAACCAGGAAGTGTTGGCAGCCATCTTGTGACTCGGTAAAACCGAGTCACAAGAAAAAAGTAAAAAAAAGATAAAAAAACAAGAAAAGGGGACAGGATAGAAACACCCTGACCCCCTAGGCCTGCTCAGAGGGTCCCACAAGGACCCCCAGGCCCAAAAAAAGCATTTGAAAAAAAAAATAATCAGCCGAATTTGCGCTGGGTGCGCGATTCCGGCCGAATTAATTTTTTTAAAAACGAAGCGCGGGCTCTCACTCTTCATTTTGTATAAGCCCCCGGGTGGGCCAGTTCCCAGGGACAATGCACAATTAATTAGCGGGGCCCACGGTGGCCCCCGCAGCCCCGGGGACCACCACCTACCCGGGGCTTAGTTAATTATATGTGGGTGGCAAGTGGCCCCCCTGCAGCCCAGGGGACAGCCAGCTCCTCGGGGCTTAAAAATAATTAAAGAAGTGTGGGGGCTCCTGCCCTCCCCACACTGCCCCGGGGACCGCCGCCTCCCGGGGCATCCTTAATTATGTGCGGGGGCCTCGCGGGCTCCCCAAGCCACGGGGATCGCCACCTCCCTGGGGCTTTTTAAAAAAAAAATGTGTGGGGGGCTCCTGCCCTCCCCCCTACGCTGCCCTGGGGACCGCCACCTCCCCGGGCATTGTTAATTGTGGGTCTTACTGGAGGTAACAGGTGGGCTAGTTGGCCCCAGGGACCCTCAGGAGGCAAGGGGACATAATCCCCCAACCCAGAACGTGCCAGGAGGCGTGTTTGCAGAGTGTGGAGAAAGGGGGCATGGCCTGTGTCCACCTGTCAGCTATCCCACTATCTGGGGCATACTGGAGGTATCAGGTAGGCTAGTTGGCCCCTAGGACCCCCAGCAGTGAAGTGGACTTTAATCACCATTCAAGAGCGTGCCAGGGAGTGCGTTTGCAGAGTGGTGGGGAAAGGGAGCGTGGCCTGTAATAAGAACTTAGCAATGCTGTTGTGTGGTACTTACTGGAGGTAATAGGAGGGGTAGTTGGCCCCCAAGGTTGTCCTTGGGGGCCAACTACCCTCCTGTTACCTCCAGTAAGTCTCACACAGCGGTTTTGGTAAGACGTCTTCGGAGGCCACGTCCCCATTTCTCCACTGCGCTGCAAACATGCCTCCTGGCACACTACAGGCTGGGGGATGAAGTCCACTTTGCTCCTGAGGGACTTTGGGGGCCAAGAAGCCCTCCTGGTACCTCCTTTAAGTCCTATGCAGCGGAATTCCTGAGCTCTGGTCGGAGGCCAAGCCCTCTTTCTCCACCTCTCTGCAAACGTGACTACTAGTTAAAGAAGCATTTGCAATGTAATAGGTTTCACATTTGCGAGAGTTAGAGCTATAGGCATTGTAATTGTAAAAGTGTTTTACTAATGTTTCTTGGAATGGAGTGGGTGTAGGTTGTGTGTAGTGGAATTATTTTGTATGATGTGCAGTGAAATTATGTGGATAGACATTGACTTTGATGTGGATAGAAAGTATGTGGTATTTAGTGTATAGGAATTATGTGAGAGTGAGATTATGTGTTATGGAGAGTAATTATGTGGTATGGTAGTCTGTGTTATGGAGTAGTAAACTCAGGTTTAGTCTTCCTCATTTCCATAGAAGCTAAACTATAAACTCAATGAGACAAAAAAGAAGGAACCACTGAGGAGCACTTCTGTACCTAGTCAGAGGTATGAGCAGGGCCACTGGAACTATGCAACTGTTTGGCTGCACTGACTTTTGCACAAATATACATTTTCTGCATTTGCCACATAATCCATCATCTGCTGCATAATCTGTAGATTTGAACAAAAAAACCTTGTTTTTAGCTCAAACGGCTCAAACGTTACCAAAAATGCAGCAACAAGTGTTACAGCGTAGAGGAAGGCCGTTTGCAAACCGAGAATGGTCACCTCTTACTGATTGCTAAATGTGGGTATTAAATTGGTACTAATGGTGTGTAAACCACTCTTGCTTCTTTCTGCGCCTCTTTTGCCCCTTTCTGCATTTCTGTTGCTTCTTTCTGTACCGTTCTTTCTTTTTCTGTACTTCTTTTGCCTCGTCTCTGCTCATCTCCTCCACTTTCTACACCTCTCTTGCCTCTTTCTGCACCTCTGTTGCCTCTTTCTGCACCTCACTTGCTTCTTTCTGCATCCCTCTTGCCTCTTTCTGCACCCCTCTTCCCTCTTTCTTCACCTCTCTTGCCTCTTTCTGCATCCATGTTCCTTCTTTCTGCACCTTTCCTGCCTGTTTCTGCACCTCTCTTGCCTCTTTTTGCAGTTCTCTTCCTTCCTTTTGCACCCCTCCTGCCTCTTTCTGTACCCCTCTTGCCTCTTTGTGCACCTCTGTTGGTTCTTTCTGCACTGCTCTTGCTTATTTCTGCACTCTTTTGCAAATTTCTGCATCCCTCTTGCCTCTTTCTGCACCCTCCTCCCTATTTCTCCTCCTCTCTTGCTTCTTTCTGCACTTCTCTTGCTTCTTTCTGCACTGCTCCTGCTTCTTTCTGCACCTCTCTTCCAAATTTCTGTATCCTCTTACCTCTTTCTGCACCCCTGTTCCCTCTTTCTGCACCTTTCTTGCCTGTTTCTGCACCTCTCTTACCTCTTTCGGCACCTCTGTTGCTTCTTTCTGCACTTCACTTGCCTCTTTCTGCACCCCTTTTGCCTCTTTCAGCACCTCTGTTGCTTCTTTATGCACTTCTCTTGCTTCTTTCTGCACTTCTCTTGCTTCTTTGTGCACCCCCTCTTGCCTCTTTCTGTACCTCTTTTACCTCTTTGTGCACCTCTCCTGCTTCTTTCTGCACCTCTCTTGCCTCTGTCTGCAGTTCTTTTGCCTCTTTCTGCACCTCTTTTGCTTCTTTCTGCAGTTTTCTTGCCTCTTTGTGTACCCCTCTTGCCTCTTTCTGCACCTCTGTTGGTTCTTTCTGTACTGCTCTTGCTTCTTTCTGCACCTCTCTTGCCTCTTTCTGCACACACAGGGCTTCTTTTAAACTGACCTCAGGGTCAGCAGTGCACACATGGAAGTGCAGAAAAGGGCTGCTGGCCTCTAAACTGCCATGCCCTATTATATGCTAGGGACTTAGAGGTAGTTTTAACTCCCCTGCCCTATTATGTACTAGGGCCTTACAAGGAGGTCATGCCAATCACAGGGGTACCCCAACCCATAGTGTACCCTAGTGTATGTAGGTGTTTTCAATGTATTCTAATTGTCTTTCAGCATAGTACTGGCTCCGGGCCTGGTTAGGCAGAACCCAGGGTCAGTCAGAGTTAGTTACCACCAGTACCAGTCAGCAAAAAGTTGGGGTGTGCCCAGGGCACAGGATGACTTTACAACAAGGCCTCTTTCTGCACCTCTGTTGGTTCTTTCTGCACATCTCTTGCTTCTTTCTGCACCTTTCTTCCTCTTTCTGGACTTCTCTTGCCTCTTTCTGCATTTATCTTGCTTCTTTCTGCGCCTTTCTTTCTCTTTCTGCACATGTCCTACCTATGTAGGCATAGTTCGAAATTAGCATTTAAAAAACCTTGGAAATTCACTGAAAAAACCATAGTTTCAGGGACATTATAGTTAGAAATTAGCATTTAAAAAACCTTGGAAATTCACTGAAAAAACCATAGGTTTCAGGGACGTTATAGATAGAAATTAGCATTTTAAAAACCTTAGAAATTCACTGAAAAAACCATAGGTTTCAGGGACGTTATAGTTAGAAATGAGCATTTAAAAAACCTTTGCAATTCACTGAAAAAACCATAGGTTTCAGGGACGTTATAGTTAGAAATTAGCATTTAAAAAACCTTTGAAATTCACTGAAAAAAACCATAGGTTTCAGGGACGTTATAGTTAGTTGGACATTTAACTCGCACAAAACCAGAGAAATTCGGCCGTTATAGTTAGTTGAGCTAACTATAACTCGCGCCCGCAATGCACTGCTGATGACATCACATATTACATCACTCATGGCATGGTCAGTGACATCACTGATGACATCACTGATGACATCTCAAATGACATCACTGATGACATCTTCCACGTGATAATCTGATGCACCTCATCACACCCTAATATAACCTTTCATACACATACT
>CAWUFW010024029.1:0-66516 GCA_963921515.1 Calotriton arnoldi | reverse complement strand
TCTCTCCTGATAACAGGTGAGTAAATCGGAATTCGTATTTCGGCTGATTTTAGAGGAATATTTTAAAGTTCCAAAACTCCACACTTAGAAGAATTTCCAAGTGAAACCAGTCAATGTTAGCCTATGAAGGAAATTCAAGTTACCGGTAAGTACGGTTAAAATTACTTTTCAGGACCAGTACTGGGCTGAAAGATTCAGCACTGAGGTCTCTCCTGATAGCAGGTGAGTAAATCGGAATTCGTATTTCGGCTGATTTTAGAGGAATATTTTAAAGTTCCAAAACTCCACACTTGGAAGAATTTCCAAGTGAAACCAGTCAATGTTAGCCTATGAAGGAAATTCAAGTTACCGGTAAGTACGGTTAAAATTACTTTTGAGGATCAGTACTGGGCTGAAAGATGCAGCACTGAGGTCTCTCCTGATAACAGGTGAGTAAATCGGAATTCGTATTTCGGCTGATTTTAGAGGAATATTTTAAAGTTCCAAAACTCCACACTTAGAAGAATTTCCAAGTGAAACCAGTCAATGTTAGCCTATGAAGGAAATTCAAGTTACCGGTAAGTACGGTTAAAATTACTTTTCAGGACCAGTACTGGGCTGAAAGATTCAGCACTGAGGTCTCTCCTGATAGCAGGTGAGTAAATCGGAATTCGTATTTCGGCTGATTTTAGAGGAATATTTTAAAGTTCCAAAACTCCACACTTGGAAGAATTTCCAAGTGAAACCAGTCAATGTTAGCCTATGAAGGAAATTCAAGTTACCGGTAAGTACGGTTAAAATTACTTTTGAGGATCAGTACTGGGCTGAAAGATGCAGCACTGAGGTCTCTCCTGATAACAGGTGAGTAAATCGGAATTCGTATTTCGGCTGATTTTAGAAGAATATTTTAAAGTTCCAAAACTCCACACTTAGAAGAATTTCCAAGTGAAACCAGTCAATGTTAGCCTATGAAGTAAATTCAAGTTACCGGTAAGTACGGTTAAAATTACTTTTGAGGATCAGTACTGGGCTGAAAGATGCAGCACTGAGGTCTCTCCTGATAACAGGTGAGTAAATCGGAATTCGTATTTCGGCTGATTTTAGAAGAATATTTTAAAGTTCCAAAACTCCACACTTAGAAGAATTTCCAAGTGAAACCAGTCAATGTTAGCCTATGAAGGAAATTCAAGTTACCGGTAAGTACGGTTAAAATTACTTTTGAGGATCAGTACTGGGCTGAAAGATGCAGCACTGAGGTCTCTCCTGATAGCAGGTGAGTAAATCGGAATTCGTATTTCGGCTGATTTTAGAGGAATATTTTAAAGTTCCAAAACTCCACACTTGGAAGAATTTCCAAGTGAAACCAGTCAATGTTAGCCTATGAAGGAAATTCAAGTTACCGGTAAGTACGGTTAAAATTACTTTTGAGGATCAGTACTGGGCTGAAAGATGCAGCACTGAGGTCTCTCCTGATAACAGGTGAGTAAATCGGAATTCGTATTTCGGCTGATTTTAGAAGAATATTTTAAAGTTCCAAAACTCCACACTTAGAAGAATTTCCAAGTGAAACCAGTCAATGTTAGCCTATGAAGGAAATTCAAGTTACCGGTAAGTACGGTTAAAATTACTTTTGAGGATCAGTACTGGGCTGAAAGATGCAGCACTGAGGTCTCTCCTGATAACAGGTGAGTAAATCGGAATTCGTATTTCGGCTGATTTTAGAAGAATATTTTAAAGTTCCAAAACTCCACACTTAGAAGAATTTCCAAGTGAAACCAGTCAATGTTAGCCTATGTAAGGAAATTCAAGTAACTGGTAAGTACGGTTAAAATTACTTTTCAGGACCAGTACTGGGCTGAAAGATGCAGCACTGAGGTCTCTCCTGATAACAGGTGAGTAAATCGGAATTCGTATTTCGGCTGATTTTAGAGGAATATTTTAAAGTTCCAAAACTCCACACTTAGAAGAATTTCCAAGTGAAACCAGTCAATGTTAGCCTATGAAGGAAATTCAAGTTACCGGTAAGTACGGTTAAAATTACTTTTGAGGATCAGTACTGGGCTGAAAGATTCAGCACTGAGGTCTCTCCTGATAACAGGTGAGTAAATCGGAATTCGTATTTCGGCTGATTTTAGAGGAATATTTTAAAGTTCCAAAACTCCACACTTAGAAGAATTTCCAAGTGAAACCAGTCAATGTTAGCCTATGAAGGAAATTCAAGTTACCGGTAAGTACGGTTAAAATTACTTTTCAGGACCAGTACTGGGCTGAAAGATTCAGCACTGAGGTCTCTCCTGATAGCAGGTGAGTAAATCGGAATTCGTATTTCGGCTGATTTTAGAGGAATATTTTAAAGTTCCAAAACTCCACACTTAGAAGAATTTCCAAGTGAAACCAGTCAATGTTAGCCTATGAAGGAAATTCAAGTTACCGGTAAGTACGGTTAAAATTACTTTTGAGGATCAGTACTGGGCTGAAAGATGCAGCACTGAGGTCTCTCCTGATAACAGGTGAGTAAATCGGAATTCGTATTTCGGCTGATTTTAGAAGAATATTTTAAAGTTCCAAAACTCCACACTTAGAAGAATTTCCAAGTGAAACCAGTCAATGTTAGCCTATGAAGGAAATTCAAGTTACCGGTAAGTACGGTTAAAATTACTTTTGAGGATCAGTACTGGGCTGAATGATGCAGCACTGAGGTCTCTCCTGATAACAGGTGAGTAAATCGGAATTCGTATTTCGGCTGATTTTAGAGGAATATTTTAAAGTTCCAAAACTCCACACTTAGAAGAATTTCCAAGTGAAACCAGTCAATGTTAGCCTATGAAGGAAATTCAAGTTACCGGTAAGTACGGTTAAAATTACTTTTGAGGATCAGTACTGGGCTGAAAGATGCAGCACTGAGGTCTCTCCTGATAACAGGTGAGTAAATCGGAATTCGTATTTCGGCTGATTTTAGAAGAATATTTTAAAGTTCCAAAACTCCACACTTAGAAGAATTTCCAAGTGAAACCAGTCAATGTTAGCCTATGTAAGGAAATTCAAGTTACTGGTAAGTACGGTTAAAATTACTTTTCAGGACCAGTACTGGGCTGAAAGATGCAGCACTGAGGTCTCTCCTGATAACAGGTGAGTAAATCGGAATTCGTATTTCGGCTGATTTTAGAGGAATATTTTAAAGTTCCAAAACTCCACACTTAGAAGAATTTCCAAGTGAAACCAGTCAATGTTAGCCTATGAAGGAAATTCAAGTTACCGGTAAGTACGGTTAAAATTACTTTTCAGGACCAGTACTGGGCTGAAAGATTCAGCACTGAGGTCTCTCCTGATAGCAGGTGAGTAAATCGGAATTCGTATTTCGGCTGATTTTAGAGGAATATTTTAAAGTTCCAAAACTCCACACTTAGAAGAATTTCCAAGTGAAACCAGTCAATGTTAGCCTATGAAGGAAATTCAAGTTACCGGTAAGTACGGTTAAAATTACTTTTGAGGATCAGTACTGGGCTGAAAGATGCAGCACTGAGGTCTCTCCTGATAACAGGTGAGTAAATCGGAATTCGTATTTCGGCTGATTTTAGAGGAATATTTTAAAGTTCCAAAACTCCACACATAGAAGAATTTCCAAGTGAAACCAGTCAATGTTAGCCTAAGAAGGAAATTCAAGTTACCGGTAAGTACGGTTAAAATTACTTTTGAGGATCAGTACTGGGCTGAAAGATGCAGCACTGAGGTCTCTCCTGATAACAGGTGAGTAAATCGGAATTCGTATTTCGGCTGATTTTAGAGGAGTATTTTAAAGTTCCAAAACTCCACACTTAGAAGAATTTCCAAGTGAAACCAGTCAATGTTAGCCTATGAAGGAAATTCAAGTTACCGGTAAGTACGGTTAAAATTACTTTTCAGGACCAGTACTGGGCTGAAAGATTCAGCACTGAGGTCTCTCCTGATAGCAGGTGAGTAAATCGGAATTCGTATTTCGGCTGATTTTAGAGGAATATTTTAAAGTTCCAAAACTCCACACTTGGAAGAATTTCCAAGTGAAACCAGTCAATGTTAGCCTATGAAGGAAATTCAAGTTACCGGTAAGTACGGTTAAAATTACTTTTGAGGATCAGTACTGGGCTGAAAGATGCAGCACTGAGGTCTCTCCTGATAACAGGTGAGTAAATCGGAATTCGTATTTCGGCTGATTTTAGAAGAATATTTTAAAGTTCCAAAACTCCACACTTAGAAGAATTTCCAAGTGAAACCAGTCAATGTTAGCCTATGAAGGAAATTCAAGTTACCGGTAAGTACGGTTAAAATTACTTTTGAGGATCAGTACTGGGCTGAAAGATGCAGCACTGAGGTCTCTCCTGATAACAGGTGAGTAAATCGGAATTCGTATTTCGGCTGATTTTAGAGGAATATTTTAAAGTTCCAAAACTCCACACTTAGAAGAATTTCCAAGTGAAACCAGTCAATGTTAGCCTATGAAGGAAATTCAAGTTACCGGTAAGTACGGTTAAAATTACTTTTCAGGACCAGTACTGGGCTGAAAGATTCAGCACTGAGGTCTCTCCTGATAGCAGGTGAGTAAATCGGAATTCGTATTTCGGCTGATTTTAGAGGAATATTTTAAAGTTCCAAAACTCCACACTTGGAAGAATTTCCAAGTGAAACCAGTCAATGTTAGCCTATGAAGGAAATTCAAGTTACCGGTAAGTACGGTTAAAATTACTTTTGAGGATCAGTACTGGGCTGAAAGATGCAGCACTGAGGTCTCTCCTGATAACAGGTGAGTAAATCGGAATTCGTATTTCGGCTGATTTTAGAAGAATATTTTAAAGTTCCAAAACTCCACACTTAGAAGAATTTCCAAGTGAAACCAGTCAATGTTAGCCTATGAAGGAAATTCAAGTTACCGGTAAGTACGGTTAAAATTACTTTTGAGGATCAGTACTGGGCTGAATGATGCAGCACTGAGGTCTCTCCTGATAACAGGTGAGTAAATCGGAATTCGTATTTCGGCTGATTTTAGAAGAATATTTTAAAGTTCCAAAACTCCACACTTAGAAGAATTTCCAAGTGAAACCAGTCAATGTTAGCCTATGAAGGAAATTCAAGTTACCGGTAAGTACGGTTAAAATTACTTTTGAGGATCAGTACTGGGCTGAAAGATGCAGCACTGAGGTCTCTCCTGATAACAGGTGAGTAAATCGGAATTCGTATTTCGGCTGATTTTAGAAGAATATTTTAAAGTTCCAAAACTCCACACTTAGAAGAATTTCCAAGTGAAACCAGTCAATGTTAGCCAATGAAGGAAATTCAAGTTACCGGTAAGTACGGTTAAAATTACTTTTGAGGACCAGTACTGGGCTGAAAGATGCAGCACTGAGGTCTCTCCTGATAGCAGGTGAGTAAATCGGAATTCGTATTTCGGCTGATTTTAGAGGAATATTTTAAAGTTCCAAAACTCCACACTTAGAAGAATTTCCAAGTGAAACCAGTCAATGTTAGCCTATGAAGGAAATTCAAGTTACCGGTAAGTACGGTTAAAATTACTTTTGAGGATCAGTACTGGGCTGAAAGATGCAGCACTGAGGTCTCTCCTGATAACAGGTGAGTAAATCGGAATTCGTATTTCGGCTGATTTTAGAGGAATATTTTAAAGTTCCAAAACTCCACACTTAGAAGAATTTCCAAGTGAAACCAGTCAATGTTAGCCTATGAAGGAAATTCAAGTTACCGGTAAGTACGGTTAAAATTACTTTTCAGGACCAGTACTGGGCTGAAAGATGCAGCACTGAGGTCTCTCCTGATAGCAGGTGAGTAAATCGGAATTCGTATTTCGGCTGATTTTAGAGGAATATTTTAAAGTTCCAAAACTCCACACTTAGAAGAATTTCCAAGTGAAACCAGTCAATGTTAGCCTATGTAAGGAAATTCAAGTTACTGGTAAGTACGGTTAAAATTACTTTTCAGGACCAGTACTGGGCTGAAAGATGCAGCACTGAGGTCTCTCCTGATAACAGGTGAGTAAATCTGAATTCGGATTTCGGCTGATTTTAGAGGAATATTTGTAAAGTTCCAAAACTCCACACTTAGAAGACATTTCCAAGTGAAACGCAGTCAATGATAGCCTATGGAAGGAAATTCAAGTTACTGGTAAGTACGGTTAAAATTACTTTTGAGGATCAGTACTGGGCTGAAAGATGCAGCACTGAGGTCTCTCCTGATAACAGGTGAGTAAATCGGAATTCGTATTTCGGCTGATTTTAGAGGAATATTTTAAAGTTCCAAAACTCCACACTTAGAAGAATTTCCAAGTGAAACCAGTCAATGTTAGCCTATGAAGGAAATTCAAGTTACCGGTAAGTACGGTTAAAATTACTTTTGAGGATCAGTACTGGGCTGAAAGATGCAGCACTGAGGTCTCTCCTGATAACAGGTGAGTAAATCGGAATTCGGATTTCGGCTGATTTTAGAGGAATATTTGCACAATGGTGAAGGGAGGGCGGGGCCTGAGGTGACATCTGTGCAAACGCGCCCCGTGGTGCGTTTTAAGTTGGGGGATTAAGTCCCCTTGAATCATGAGGGTCCCTACGGGCCAACTAGCCCACCAGGAACCTCCAGTATGCGCCAGGGGCTGCGTTGCAGAGACATGTACAGAGGCCACACCCCTTTTACACCTCTCTGCAACGCAGCTCTGTGGCGCTTTCTGGACGTACCTGTTGGGCTAGTTGGCCCCCAGGGACCCTCAGGATTGAAGAGGATTTAATTCCCCATCTTAAAACGCGCCACGGGGCCTGTTTACACACATGTCGCCTGAAGCCCCGCCCCTCCCTTCACCACTGTGCAAACGCGCCCCGTGGCGCGTTTTAAGTCGGGGGATTAACTCCCCTTGAATCCTGAGGGTCCCTGGGGTGCAACTAGCCCACCATATACCTCCAAAAAGCGCCATAGAGCTGCGTTGCAGAGAGGTGTAAAAGGGGCGTGGCCTCTGTACACCTCTCTGCAAGGCAGCTCCCTGGCACATACTGGAGGTTCCTGGTGGGCTAGTTGGCCCCAGGGACCCCCAGTATTCAAGGGGAATTCGTTCCCCCTCTGCAAACGCGCCAGGGGCGCGTTTGCAGAGTGGTGAAGGAAGGGGCGGGGCCTGCGGGCCCGATAGTTTTTGTTTTTTGGGGGGGAGGGGGCCGCGTGGCCCCCCTCCCGAGCCACTACTTGCCCCGGGGACCCCATCCCCGGGGCTGGCCCTCTCGTTGGGGACTGTGGGGGGTCCCCAATCCCCCACAGTCCCGCCGGCTCCCCGTGTCCTACGGGAGCCGGCATTGCTACACATGGGGAGCAGCTAACATGCTGCTCCCCATGTGGAAAGCTATCGGCTTGGATATTGGAAGAGAGAGCAGGTTTCCTGCTCTCTCTTCCAATATCCAAAGCAGTTTGCAATGACAGGACGGGAGCCGCGAGGCTCCGTCCTGTCATTGCAAACAGCAGTGTCCCGGGGTAGGCACCCCGGGACACTGCAGGAGCCGGCCCTGGGGGGTGGTGGTCCCCAGGGCCATCAAGGGCTCCAGGAGGGGGCCGCACGGCCCCCTCCCATTCAGTGCACAGCCCCGGGGAGGTGGTGGTCCCCGGGGCTCTGGGGTCCAAACGGACCCCCATTGTAATTTTCTTAGTGCCCCGGGGAGGTGGTGGTCCCCGGGGCGTGTGGGGCTGGAGCCCCCCACACAGGTTTTAATAAAAAAAAGAAGCCCCGGGGAGGTGGTGGTCCCCGGGGCTGCGGGAGGGCTCAGAGCCCTCCCGCACCATTCTACATAAAGCCCCGGGGGTGGTGGTCCCCGGGGTGTGGGGACCCTTAGAGGCCCCCACACATAAATTAACCCCCCAGCATGCCCCCGGGACTTGGCCCACCCGGGGGCCAATTAGCTATCGAAGCGCGGGAGACCGCGCTTCGATTTTTCGGCAGGGTTCGCGCTCCCTGAGCGCAACCTGCCGATTTTTAAAAAAAAAAAAAAAAAATTTTTTTGCCCAGGGGGTCCTTGTGGGACCCCCTGAGCAAACCTAGGGGGTCAGGGTGTTTCTACCCTGCCCCCTTTGTGCGCTTTGCGCACTTGTTTCTGTCCCTCGGTTCTACCGAGGACAAAATGGCTGCCAACACTTCCTGATTTGGAGTGTTGACAGCCAATTAACATAAAGCTCGTGCTCGGGAGGATCCGCGGCCCTAGATATATCTATCTTTTTTACTTTTCATTTTCTCAGCAACTACTGAACGGATTTACACCATTTAACAAAAGGGTTCTTTCTGAACCAAGAACTACCTCTTTGCCAAATTTGGTGTAATTCCGTTCAGCAGTTCGAGGCTGTAGCCGTGTCTAAAGTTTCCTATGGAAAATTGCATGGGGAAAACGCGTTTTGGGACCCCCCTTTTTCTCGGCCCCCGCTTGACGAATGCCCCCGAGACTTTCAGGGTAGGAGCGGACCGGAGCGGGCCACAAAGTTTGAAAATTTTGCGAAGATACGTCAACCGGCAAGAGAGTTATTTCAAATAGAATGTCGCGGATTTCCTATGGATAATAGGTTGTAACTATAACTATCTACTGGCGACCGCCAGTAGATATATATATATATATATATATATATATATATATATATATATATATATATATATATATATATATATATATATTTATTTATTTACATACATACACACACAAACATATATATATATATATAATACTGGCACAGAAGAAGGCATCCGCCGAAACGCGTCTGCCAGTTGCTGTATTCAGAGGACCCCCCTTCAATGTGCTTCCTGGTGGTAAATAAAGCCTCGCCTTGAGCAAACTTGCGCTGTGTCAGACCTGTTCTGTGACCCAGGGAACGGGATTGGTGGTATATATATATATTTATTTACATACATACACACACAAGTATATATATATATATATATATATATATATATATATATCCACATGAAAATCCAAGAGTGTCCAGTCACACCGGCGCTACACAAGGACACAGACTCCACAGCAGTTGAAGTGGCAAGGTGTTTATTGATTAGCCATCATTGTCCAAAGACGCGTTTCGGCCGCCAGACATGCGGCCTTGTTCACATATATATATGGTGGTGGTGGTATCCACTCTGTAGTTATAGTTAGGGTTACCTGATATAGCAGAGATAGAAATTTTTCAAATTTCTCGCATTTTTGCCTCTTAATAACTTTGTGCCTGTTTGATGAATCCCAAACAAGCCACCTTTGTGTTTTCATTTGAACTTTCCAGGCCTATTCCTCCTTCTACATTGGTAGATGATGGCAAGTTTCACCATGATTGGCCAAAAGGGCACAAAGAAAAAGAGGGGCACTAAAACCATTTTGTTCCCAATGCATTTTCCATAGACTTTTTGTATTGGACATAACATGAAAACGACCAGTCGAATTTGGCTGAAATTTGGCAGGATTATAGATTTTGGTGTGCAGCTGATCCTTTTGGTGTTAGATGTATGTAGGGTACGTATTTTTTGAGTTATAAGGGCGTAAATCTTAGTAATATCTGTTATTTCTGTAATTTCGTGGTAATTTCACGAAAGTACCATGTACCAGCAAAGGACAAGGCATTATATCATTGGCCTATGGCTGCCTTTACAAAAGTTAAACGTAATAGCAACAAGGGGTTTGGCCCTAGGCGGCTGGACGGGGCCGTAAAAAAGTTAAAGGCAGCCAGGTGTAAAATACAGGTAAGTAGTAGGTTGTATTATTTTTCCCTACCTATTATCACTTAAGTAAATTGGTAATAGGTAGAGAAAAATAATTTAAAATGTTAATACTTTATAAAAAAATATTATAGAGTAGCGCAGTTGTACCCAAAACTTTTTTTTTTTAAATGTATTAAAAAAACACCATAATACACTATAGTTTACTAATATAGTGTCCTGCAGTGTATTTTCTATTTGTTACATATATATATTTTTTTTAATTATGATGTACTGAGAAAATTGCACTAAAATACAGCGCAAAATTAAAAAAAAATTAAAGAAAAAATGTAAATTGGTTAAAAAATAAACAGGTATTTGCTAACTACTAGCGAGATATACCATAAACTTCTTTTAAATATATAGAAAAATTCAAATTATTTTCTATGCCTTTTAACACTTTAGTAAAGTGGTAATAGGTTGGGGAAAAAAACAAAAACTACTAGTTACCTATATATAAGGCCCAAACCCAAAATACAGCCACATTGTGGGCAAAAGTACTGTGGTGTACTGTGGCATAATGTATCACTAACACTCAGATTTATTATTGCATTCTGTTACCCTTGCGTCATGCATAGTGTCACATGGCCAACGCAATACCTAAGAGAGATTTTCAAACAAACGCAAGTCCACCATGCATGGCTGTATGTTGGTTGGTAACTCTGGATAAACACAAGGCAGCACAAATGGCTGTTGTGTTACTTTTCACACCATATTCTAGATTCCTACCTAATGTCATCTGTATCCATATGCCACTCCATTCACCTCCACTCCACTCCACTCTACGCTACTCCACTCTATGCTATTCCACTGTACACTACTCCACTGCACACCACTCCACCCTACGCCCCTAGACTCTATGTCAATCCAATGTACGCCCCTATACTATACGCTATTCCATTCTATGTCACCATAATGTACGTCACTCCACTCTACACCACTCCAGTCTATGCTACTCCACTATACGCCATTACCCTCTACACTATTCCACTGTACACAGCTCCATTCTACGGCACTCCTCTGTATGGTATTCAACTCTACCCCACTCCAGTGCACGCCAATCCACTGTACACCACTCTAGTGTGTGCCATTCCATTATACTCCACTACACTCTACGGTATTCCACTGTTCGCCACTCCAGTGTACACCACTCCAATCTATGCCACTCCACTCTACCTACGCTACTTCACTGTACCCACTCCACTCTATGCCAATCCACTCTATGCTATTACACTGTATGCAACTCCACTCTATGCCACTCCACTGTATGGTATTCTATTCTACCCCACTCCACTGTGCACCACTCCAGTCTACGCTACTGTGCTGTATGCTGCTCCACTGTATGCTACTCCAGAATAAACTATTACACTGTACGCCACTCTACTGTACGGCTACTCCAATCTACGCTATTATACTGCATGCCACTCCACTGTACACCACTGCATGTTATGCCACTGCAGTGTACAATAACCCACTCTATGCCACTCCATTGTACGCTATTGCATTGGACGCGATTCCACTCTTTGCTATTCCACTCTGTCCTACTGTAGTGCATGTCGCTTCAGTCTATGCCACAGCACTGTACGGCTCTCCGCTGTACGCTACTCCACTTTATGCTATTCAACAGTATGCCAGTCCACAGACTTACGCTGTGCGCTATTCCACTGCACTGCACTGCATTCTACTCCACACTACACTATTACACTGTATGAAACTCCACTCCCCTGTATGTTATTCTAATCTACCCCGCTCCACTGTACACCACTGTAGTCTACACCACTTCAGTCTATGCTATTACAATGTACGCAACTCCAATCTACGCCACTCCACTATATGTTTTTCCACTGTACCCCACTCCACTGTGCACCACTGTAGTGGGCATCACGCCACTGTATGCTACTCTACTCTATGCTACTAAAGTATTAGCTATTCCACTCTATGCCACTGCACTGAATGCCAGTGCATTCAAAACTATTCCAGTGTATTCCACTCCACTCTAAGTCACTCCACTGTTTGCTATTCCACTTTATGCCACTCCACTAGATGGTAGTCCCCTCTATGCCACTGCAGTAAACGCCACTCAACTGTACACCTCTTCATTCTATGCTATTCCATTGAACAACACTTCATTACACACCACTCCACTGTCTTATATCCCACTCTACCCCACTCCAGTGAATGCCACTCATGTTTACGCCACTCCACTGTACGCTACTGTGCTATATGCTATTCCATTGTATGCCACTCCACTCTATGCTACTGCAGTATATACTATACAACTCTACACCACTGCACTGAATGGCACTCCACTCTGCACTTTTCCAGTGTATGCCACTCCAGTCTACGCCTCTCCACTGCTCACTATTCCACTATATGCCACTCCACTAGACGGTACTCAACTCTATACCACTCCAGTGTATGCCATCACACTGTACACGACTCCATTCTACGCTGTTCCAATAGACAACACTTCACTTTACACCACTCCACTGTATTATATTTAACTCCACTCCACTACACTGTATGCCACTCCACTGTACGCTACTGCACTATATACTATTCCTCTCTATGCCACTCACTCTACGCTATTTCACTGTATGGCACTGCACTGTATGACAGTCCACAGTATGTCAGTGTAGTACACTGTATAACACTTGATGAGACGCCACTGCACTCCAATCCTCTCTATGATATGCCAATGCACTTTATGACACTCTCATCCAGTGTACTCTACGAAACTCTTCTTGTTGACACTCCACTGAACGATACTCTGCTGCACCCTAGTCCACTCTATGCCACTCCTCTCTACAACACTTTACGCTACTCTATGACATCCTGCTCTACTGTACAACACGCGACTCCACTGTGCAACACGTTGCTCTACTTTAATGTACTCCACTTCACTATACGACACACCACACCAATCAAGTGTATAAGACATTACTCCACTGTACCTAGCCCACTTCACTCTACTCCACTGCACTGTATTTCACTCTACAATACTCCACTCTACCACACTACACTGTATGACACTCTCTTCTATTGTACTATAAAACACTCCAATTAATGACATACTAATAAAAGACACTTAACACAACAATTTGAAACACTTTCATTAAATAATAAAAACCACTGAAATTCAATGAAAAAACAAAAGTTAGGGATAAGTTATAGTTTGGAAAACTTTATTTATTCTTTCCATACAAACACAACTTAAACTAGACAAACATTCGAAATTCTAAGGTTATAGTTGTAACTTAAATTTTTAATTTACACACAACCTTCAAATTACTATAAGTCCTGCACCACTGTATCTATTGTTGTCACTTCACTCACTCACCACACTACAATAACTATAACTGGCACCTTATCCATGTACTGGTGAGGCCCTTCCATATGAAATCACCTGTACCATGTAAAATTATAGTATTTATAACAACACTTGTGACAGCTTAAATGACATCATTGGTGAGAATACTGTGCCTGTGGCAGATGTTACAGTGTCCTGAGGTTTGCTGGGCAATTGAGATACACAAGGCATGAGTCACAGAGGACCCATGGCCTCTGTAATGTAAAACTGAGTCCACTCTGAGCATCCCCTAGCTCTCTCGTGAGAACCCATGGTTAACAGTGACAGGCATTTTATCAGGTCTGGAAAAATGTATTGTGTCTCTCAGGTGAGGTGCTCATTAATGTTTAAATACATTAAGTCTAGCTAGAGGCTGTTTTAGGTCTCTGTCGGCAGAGGCTTAAAGATAACTTTTCAATGGTGTAGGTATGATTTTTCAAATGTGACTACATAGTCAAAAGCAATAGGCCTTTATTATTTATTGTGATTGCGTTGGCAAAGTCTGTATACCTATTTGCTGACTCTGAAGAGTTCATAGTAATTCACTAGACTTATTTAGGGATATTGTAGTTTTCCATGTTAGGGTCTGCAGGCACACAGCTTATCACTAGATATCTTCCAGATAACGCCAGCAGACTGTACTTAAGGAGTTAGTTTCCCTCTGTGATAAATATTTAGAGTATGTGACGCTTCCTGTAGGAATGATTTTAAAGTGTTATTCATTATCATTCAAAATTATTATTTCCTCTGTCATTGTGCTTACAATTTAGTATATTGTTTTGCCAACTGTATTTACTATATATAATTGTGAGTCGATCATAGTATTGATTTTGTGTGCATTATTTTTTCTTTTTAAAAGTAAAACCAAGAACAAGACAATGATTTATTGACTGTTATAATGTGTGTTATTGATCTATGAGTTTCCAAACCATCTCACCTTCCTGTGGAAACCTTGGACAGTTCTGCTTTAACTACCTTGAGAATCAAGTGTTAAAGGGTTGTGCTTACTTTAGGATTTGGAGTGATAATGGACCCCGGGAAAGCAGTGGCGAATTACCTCAGTTGACACAATTGAGGCCCAATAAACCCCAGACACCCTTGTACCCCCTGAAAACGTTCTCACAGCCAACCATCCATCTTACTGAGGGCATACAAAGATTAACTCAACCAATGTTTCTATGAGATCCCTGCGTGAGTCAAGCCATAATTTAAGTCCTATTTCTGCTCTGCATGCACCCCAATAACACATCCCCTGTGTGCTCATGCAGAAGGACCAACCTCCACCTCACTTTTATTAAGCCTGGTATCTCTTCATCTTCCACGTCAGAATATGCAATTTTTCCTCTCCTTCAGAAGAGTCTTAAAAATCTTCCTCTTCCCTTTGCCATACAAATGGAC
Source organism: Calotriton arnoldi (assembly GCA_963921515.1). Lineage (NCBI taxonomy): Eukaryota > Metazoa > Chordata > Amphibia > Caudata > Salamandridae > Calotriton > Calotriton arnoldi. The sequence goes on along the minus strand of CAWUFW010024029.1, from coordinate 52,054 downwards.
CTTTAACTAGAGACAAATCTGTTAATAGCATAGATGCTACAAGATGCATACCACACTGTTGTATAAAACTAAATACATTTACCTTAATGCAATTCTGCATTCATTTTTACATTTAAAGTGGCAATGCCAAAGGTGGGCCCTGCTTGTTTTTTCCAGCCGAATAACTTATGAATTTCGAGCACTAGAGGTGTTCATCATCAAGTGGAAGTTCTTATTTGTCTCTGTAATATCATTAAGCTATTCACAGCTATGTTTCCTCTCCCTAACACTGAATAAGGTTGGTTGAATCACCTCGTTTGCTATGCCCAAGGGCGTTTTTTAAGTTTACAGGGTTATTTACATTTGTAATGTGTGTGCCATAAGTTGTATAGAATGTGCAATACATGTTATGAACGCTCTGTCCAGTAATAATGCAGCTATAATAGGATGCTTGTCTTTCATGTAGTTTTCGTACAGTCACCCTGGTTTTTTTTAAATACATTTCCTCGTCTGCTTATATTAAATGAAGATATTTTCTCTTGTATACATATGTTTAGTCTTGCTTTCCAGCGAAATACTGTTTCCTTGTTATGCAAGTACTTCCTGTGGTGTGGGACTACAAGCGAACACTGTGGTTTACACCTGTTCCATTCCCGACAAACCTCTTCCTTGATAGCTACCCTGAAATCTATTGTGTCTGAACTGCACGTAAAAACACTAAAGACTTCATTCAAGGGAAATATGGGCATTCTGATATGTTAAATCGAATCAAGAACAAGTCAGGAAAACTTACTTGAATGCGCCTAGCCAATTTTTCTGCCAAACAAAAATCAAAGATGGTGTTGGTACTGTAAATCTTGCTATCAAAATTGGCTGTAAATGTGTTACCTTTGATAAATACTGCACTTGTCATTTTTTGGGCATACACAACTTAGGACAAAACTTGTAATTCCATTATAGGGCATTACAACCCCTTTCTGTGCTGCATAGGGCATAAAATCAACAAAGATGGCAGGGGTGGGGGAAATTTGGTGTCAAGAGTATTCAATAGTTCCTGTTCTTTGAGTGTAGAAAATTGTATTGTATGGTTAATTAATTAATTAAAACCTTAACAATGTAGGACATTTAAAATAAATATATAACCATGTTATACAGGGGACAGGAAATAGTTCCTGTTCTTCATGTGGTGGTTGTCTTAATAACCCCTAAGTATGAAAATGTGCAGTTAGTTGTGTCACTCACCTATTTTAGCGAGAGATGCCAGCAGTATCCACAGGGTGATCTCGAAGGGAATCTGCACGTGAGGGTAATCTAGTGTGAAGACAGGCAGCCTGATCTCGTCCCCTTGAGGCATGGTGGGCACCATGCTTTGGCTCACACCTCCAGGAACGGTGCTGGCCCCCAGGCCCACAGCACCGAGCGCGGCATCGGAGGCGGTTGCGGTGTGCCACTGGAGCACCCCCCATCCTATCCAGGCAGCAAGGGAGAGGCTGAGCTGGGAAGAGGCAGGTGAGCTCATGTCTGACCTGCACACCTTGGGACCGATCTGACAGCTCCGAAGTCTGCTGTTATGGGAGGGACAGCACGCGCGTCTTCCTCGAATTCATGGTGTCCCGCGATCAGGTGAACAGGAGGTGACCGTGTGAAAGACTCACGACGGAATGTAGCCCGGGAGGTGCATCTACCATCGTCAGTCTCACTTCCTGCTTGTTGTACTGGAATCGATGTAGTGCGTTCACTGGAACAGGTGCAGCGAGAACACCTCCTCAGGAACAAGAAACACCAACACAGGTGCCTAGTTCAGAAAGACTCCTCTCCAGAGTCCTCCTGTGATTGGCAAGCGTCACGACTAAAAAACTGCAGCAACAGGTACAGAAAGTCAGCGTGAATAGCCGAAGCACACAAAGCAGCCAAAAAATCCCCACGAGCCATGCGGCGCGCTACTTCGGAGACCTTCAGTGACCCAGAAGTCTGAATCATGAGGCAACGGAAGGCGCGCTTACTCCAGAATAGCGAGCAGGCGTGGGCTGAATTACGCACTGCGATTTCTACATATAAAAGGTGCGAACTGAACTGTTCATTTGCCGTTTCACGAAGAGAGAGGCTGGCTTGGGCAGTGCGTGTTGCCCGACAACATGTGTTCCTAATGGTGGGCACTGTTCTTTCCTGCACAGAGAGAAAATGGTCAGAACTAAGTACTGCGGCTGCGTTTATTTCCGAAATCGCTCGGCGTTGTGCTCGCTTGCCCTCTCCTTGGTCCTGCGTTTTAGAAACCCGACTCTCTGTCACTGAGGGCTATTTCAGGTGTGGTGGCACGGTGACGTACCTCATGTATAATGAATCACAGGGGAGGAGCGCTGCGCTGCTACTGCTGAGGGAGCTTAAAAAACACACAATGTGTTCGCTGTGGCTTGCCATGCCCACCGCGGGGACCTACAGTACCTTTTAAAAACAAAGCTTGGCACAGGCAGAGAGGAAACTGTTGAACCCAGCAGGCTCGAAGAGGGGGAGAGAACTCTGCTGTGGGGCTTCCCAATCCTAGCACGGCCTGCGAGACTTCAAAGGGTGATGACGAACGACTCCTTATATAGTGAACATATTGCACAGGAGAAAATTGCCCCATGTCGTGCGTAAGATGCACAATTATTAATACGTTTTTGCGAATACCTCAATTTTTATGAAAATACTCACATTTTCATAGTGTATGAATTTGTTTAACATTCATTTTAGAAATCCTTATACTACAAAATAGCATATGTCATCAAGAAACGCAAGATTTAGAACTGCAGGCATGTTCACTAGTGCGAAACTATTGTATAGCAAAAAGTCTGTTATTTTGCACCATAGAAAATCGGTGCAAAATAGCTGCATTGAAGTAAAGTGCACTAGAGCATGTAGAAGAGAGAAACTGCTCTACGGTGATGAATGTATAGGAATGCAGCACGTAAATAGTTTTTGCAATGAAAAGGCTCAAAAGGGAATCTTTCGACGCTCAGTCGACTTTGCACTACACTCATCCATATCATACAAAAGAGGCACCAGTGGAACGTGCAAAAAAGCACGTCGACTTTATATGACTTTAAAAAGACAAAATGTGATCGGAAAAGGGAAAATTCCTGAAGAGGAAAACGATATTCAGTGATCAGGGTGTGGATGCATCTATGAGCAAGAGCTGTATCTGTATCAGAAACGTGTCAGCATCCCGATACCAAAGAACATATTTGCACCAATGGGACAAGCCAAGTGCAACATGAAACATTAACCTTATACCCCATTTTGTTACATGACCCGAGGCTCGATTATTCATGTCTTCTTTACTGACACACTCTAGCAGCAAGAAGTAGCAAAAGATACACAACAGGGGTGAAGAAAAAAATGTATAGGATATGGAGTCTGATGTCAGCGCTCCAGTGCACCTATGACCTCACAATAGAGCCACCAATGAGCAGCCAGTCCACTGAATAATCATCTCTACAGGGCAGTAAATCCTCCTCTTCTTTGCAGCAGAGAAATTTATTATATATGGCCTTTTCTATCGTCATTGTAAATGCCTTTCTTTATTACTATTTAGAATATTTATATGTATTGATTTGCTTTAATATTGAACAGCTTTATTAAGGCACTCTGAAATGTTGCTTTGTAGAGCATGTGGGCCCGTACTTGTTATTTTGGCTGTTGCGGATACTTGAACATCTGTTGGGGCGCGAAGCGTTACTTTGTACTGCGCGCCCTTACAGCGAGGTGGGCTTCCTCTCAGTAACCACTTGCTCTTCACCTTCCACCTTCGGGCAGCGTAAAGAGACACGTATCACCCTCTCTCCTCCAAATGTTTCGACATTTTTCTTTCACAAATTCTCGCCAGAAGACGCCATACTAATACTTTGTTGCAATTTGTTTTTCCCCAACGCGGGTGCTTTTCAGTGTAATTCTTTATAACGCCACACTTTGTATAAAATTGTTTTATATCCAATTTTATAGTTTTCTTTCTCTAAATTTAAAAAGGCAAAAAACGATTACTATATAAAGTCTTAAGTAAATATTTGCAAATTAAAAATGTATTGTTAAGACTGCTTGTCTTTTCTGAGTCTACATTTATAAGCTTATAATGGAGAGCACCAACAAAAGTGGCCTTTAAAGGCATCACATGACCAAACCCCCATTGACTTCAGAGCTTCATGACTGATTCTTCTGTGGACGAGGACTGCCAGAAAGGACACACTGGACAGGTGTCTGTCAGTGATAGGCAGGCAACTGTGAGAGAGGTTATTCAGTCAGCAGTGTCTGCATCAATACAGTCTATGCAGGAGGCTATACTATAAGCCATACAATTGCGGCTTCCTCTGTGTAAAATAATTAATCCCCCTGGCCCTAGAGATGAACAGCATGACTCTCAGGGATGCAGCTTCCAGTCCTTTGTTTCTAAGCATACTGCCTCAAGGAAGCAGAGGCATATCAGACATAAATACAGTCTGTGGTTTTTCCACTTTTTGGCAACCAACATATTTCCTCATAAAAACAGGAAAGTTTGTTTATAGGAGACCCTTTCCTTAGGCATCAATGGAACAAACAAGCCTTACAACTTAACCCTACTGACTCAACTCAGTCTCCTCGCCTTCTGGTTGTCAAGAGGATACAGATGAAGAAGTCTTCGGAGTTTACAATTCTGAGCTAATTCTAGTGCTTTCATCCTAGATGTGTTAGGAACCCCATATTTTGACCCTGAGATTATCACTCATCTTAGGCCAGGTAAGTAGGCATCATCTTCCCTGATATCACAATCCATGGCTCATTGAACAAGGAAGCCAATGGAGAAGGCTAACAGAAATAAACTCCGGGCAGAGTGTAAAAGACCTCTACTTCTGAATATACTGTAATTTACCCTGGAAATCCATTCAGTAATTATAGCTTTTCTCTAAAAAAATACAAAGACCCAAAGAAGGAAATTGACAAAGCTTTTCACCTTTGGTAGGATAACCTGTTGGATATTCCGAGTCTTTTAACTCAAGTGATGGAAATAAATGAGGATGAAGCTCTTCCTGGGGATCCTGTTAATTTACAATTTCTCAGAGAGTGGAGTCAAGAGGCTATTTTCCACTTAGGAAATGCTAACAAAGCTATTTCAGCGGAGAGAGGCAAAACTCTCCTCATTAAGATTGATGAGGAGCTTGTCTTTCGCTTAAGTACTTTTCTGAGAGTTGCTATTCGGGCACGTAAGTCCATGCTAGACCCTTGAATTCTTAACTGTTATTGGTCACGCTGTAAATAATGCTTTTTATTCATTATATTCTAACATGTGACACGGTGTCTTATAATTGCTATTCGGGCACGTATCATCCATGCAAGACCCTTGAATTCTTAACTGTGATTGGTTACGCTGTAAATAATGTTTTTTATTCTTTATATTCTAACATGTGACACTGTGTCTTATAATCTCAACCGTCTTTGTATGGTTGTACTTTTATGGATATACTGTTTATCCGAATAAAGATCATGAATTGAATTGATTGAATTGATACACCATACGTTGGAGTAAATGGCTGATAAGGAACTGACCCTGAAGCTGAGGGTCATATATATGGAAACCACTTTCTCCAGGATATATCGTACTATGTTTACATTTTCATTGTACCTGATAAGACACAGCAAAATATGCGGAGAGTATTCTCACCACATGTTTTTGGGAGAGTAGGTCAAGGATGATCTTAGCCTCCTATCATCCCTCAACAGAGCTAATTCTAGCCATCATTGTATGCTCCATGAGGAGGCATTTTTGCTAGATTCAAACAACCAAGCAGGATATGCACCATTCTTTCCAAAAAGAGTGACTCACTTACAAGGGAGATTTCAGCATGGCAGAGGACGAGCCCATGCCAATTCGGGTGGGTCTGATCAGTTTAAGGCTTTTTTCCCTGAGAAGCTTTGGTGTCAGACTCACCCTTTTCCCTCAAAATTAGAGGTTAATTACATGAGACCAATTGGTTTTGCACATGACAAAAGGGTACAACATAGAATTTTATTGTCACCCCCTACAGCTTTTTCCTCCCTGTCCAGTGGTTTTCAAGACTACAGAAACAGACTTGATAATACAGGAGATTCAAAAGTTGATTTACAAAAAATTCCTTTCAGAGAGTACTTCTTTCTATCTTTCTACCTATGGTTTTCTCAGCAACCTCTTTTTAGCTCCAAAAGTTGATGACAACTATTGTCGGCATGGGGAGCAAAAAAACAATGGATTTAGGCCCAGATCTATGTACTGTGGTGAATGTTTGACATTGTTCAGCATTCTGTCCATCAATCGTTCTTTTTGCATTTGTCACCCCGAGAGGGACGGGTATGCCCAGACGTGGGTCCCTTGCTCTTCATGCCACTGGAGTCAAGCTATCCTGGCTGATGAGGGGTGAAACCCCGAAACTGGTCCTAGGATGCTGGTTTCCGGTCCAGGGAGAATGTGGCCCAGCAGTTCGGGCTGGACTGTTCCCATAGGGAGCAGAGTCAAGACTGATTTGCATATGGCTGGGTTTAAACTGGAATGGCACGGGGAACAAAAAAACGATGGATTTAGGCCCAGTTCTCTGTACTGGGGTGAATGTTTGACATTGTTCAACATTCTGTCCATCAATTGTTCTTTTGCATTTGACAACTATTGTCCGGTCATAAATCTAAAACCTGTGAACAATTTAGTACTCTAAAGACATTTAAAAATGGAAGGAATACCCTGTTTAAGAAATTGCTTACAAAGAGGTGATTGGAGGGCAAAGATAGACTTAAATGATGCTTACCTTTCGATTCTATTTCATCAATGTCACAGACACTTTCTACAGTTTCTGTGGAACAACAAGAACTTCCAGTTGAAATCACTCCCCTTTGGCCTACCAGCAGTCTCTTGATGTTTTACCAAGCTCCTGAAGCTGGTGGTTTCATTGCTAAGATTACAGAGAGTTAGGCTAGTAATATATCTTGACAACATGCTGATGATGTCTCATACCAATCAGTCTTTACACACTGAAATTCAGCGGTCGAATTTCCTCCACCAGGAATTGGGTTTTGTAATAAACAAACAAGAAATATATTTTTATTCCATCTCAAACATTTCAATTTCTAGGTTTTACCATACATTCCATAAAAACAGCTCTTTTCCTTTCACAAAAGATTAGCTTAATAAAAAAAAGAGCTAGGATATTAGGCCTCTTCTCCGCAGCCATTCAGGCAATTTTTCCTGCCCCACTTTACTGTCATGCCCTCCAATGACTCAAAGCTCTTCATCTTCACAGAGGGCTCCCATATTCAGCATTAATTTCTCTTTCTGCAGAGCAAAGGATGAGTTGGAGTTGTGGCTGTCCCAGATGGAATGGAAAATCAATTTTTTCCTGGGCCTCAGATCTCGTGTTAGAATCAGGCACCATGAGTGTAGGCTTGGTGGGCAAGATGAGGACATTTTCACAGAAGGAAAATTGTCCTGAGAGGAAACCCAATGTCAAATAAGCTGCTTAGACCTACTTGTAGGTTTCTTCACAGTTAAAAAGTGCAGTCCTGGATGAGGCAAACTCTTGTGTTCTCCTCTGCATAGACATTATCTCCATGGCCTCTTATATAAACAAACTAAGAGGGTGAGAGCCAAACATCCAGCAGACCTGGTTAAAGGACTTTTGTACTATTGTCTTGACAGAAGAATTTTCCTTCAGGCAGAATATATTCCAAATGTGAAGCACTGCTGCTGCTTTTGTTACAGGGGGCCGATACTGCAGCACTGCTGCAAAACCGGCCCACAGTAACTAAAACAGCCCCCAACTGCTCCAAAACCGGCCCCCACCCTTCAAGTCCACTGGGAAAATGCTTGATGCCTGCTGTGGCCACTTTAGCCCTGGAAAAAGTGATGGAAGTGTTTATGCAGACGTAGGACTCAGTTCGGCGTTATGCCTTTCCGCCATTCACCATGATTCTCAGGACTCTAATACATATCAGGAGGGACCTAGCCTCATTGGTGTTAATGTCTTCCCTCTGTTACTCGCATATCCTCAAGGTAGTCCCAACGGTCTAATTCGCTAGGGCCATCTGCATCTTATTCTTTGGAATATTTAAGGTCATCTTGGCATATCCAGAGACCTTCAATTGAAGTGTTGACAGTCAACGATTCCTGGACTGCTCCCACTAAATCTAGTCATAAGTATCCCTAGACAACTTGGATTTGCTGGTGTGTGAAATGGGAGATTGAACCCATGTCTGCACCTCCTGTAGAAGTAGTCAAGTTTTTAGTGTCCCTTTTCGTTTCCGGTAAAGCTTATAGGGCTGTTAATTCCTATAGATCTTCTATTTGTGCAGGTCGTATCCTCATCAAAGGGAAACCAATGGGCAAATATTTCTTGGTTTGCAGAGGATTAAAAACAATCCAATTTAACTTCCAACAAGTTCAAATACTCCCCCTATGGGATGTAAAGGTAGTATTCAATTTATTCTTGACTTGTCCGCAAAATTAATTCCTCTCCCTAAAGCAACGGTCAGCTAAGTTAACCATGTTATTGCACTTAATTTCTTTCATAACAGCATCTGATGTTAAAGCATTAGATGTGGATAACATATCTTACTATCCTCAGGGCAGTAATAGCTGCTGAATTTATAAAGTGGTGGGGCATAAAAAAGTCTTAGATTATGACTGAGCAAAACTATGAACAGAATGAGCTAAATTTCTTCAGGTGGATTTGGGCATCCAGGGGGTTCTCTCTGCCCAAAATAATTTTGAGAAAAAAACGGAGCCAAGTAGAGAATGTTGCCTCAAAATTATATGATACATTTACAAAACAAAATTTGGAGGGTAAGCAAACAAAACAATCCTATTTCTTGCCCCTTTAGTAGGAGGAATCATATTGAGCAATTAATGTGCAAATTTAGTTCCTGGTATAGCATATTTGAAAAAAGAATGCAAGTGACAACATATGTAGCTATTCAAAGCTATCAGATGAAAGGGTGCTATGCTGAAATAAACGTACACTATCCCAACAATAGTTTTTGTAAAACGGTAGGCAGGACCCAAATTAGTGCATTTAAGGCTCTCATCTGCGCTCCCTGTTTTATTTGTTGAATGTGCTGCTGCTCCTGACATTGCACGTTATCATGACTATGGCCCCCAGCCATTCCAACCTTCAAATTTTCTCCCATTCTGTCACACAATTACTCCCACGCTGAAGTTTGTGGACTCCTGTGGCTGTACTACAACTGCAGCTCATTTTCCTTGTTTGTGCTGGGCGCACCTTTGAAAAGGTGCGCCTTGCGCAAACAAAGAGAGTGCCCCATATCAAAATGAATGCGCTACCCCCAGAGCAGCCACAAGCTCAAGTAATCCAGAGCAGCTTTGTCTGTGCAGGAGGCAACCCGCCTGCATTTTTAAGAGGGGTGAGAGATACCCTTGCAGGTGCGTACAGTGAATGACTGCACCTGCCTGCAAGGGGATGTCTGGGCGGTCCTTCACCACCTCCAGAGGGCTGCCGTCAGGGGGCTGCCTTTTTGTGGTGCACTGTCAGTGCACCTCCTGATGGTTTCTTTGCCTTTGCGCCCCGTCTATAATACGGTGCGGGCGTAGAGGTAAAGAGATTCCCTCATTTGCATGGACCACGCCCCCATGCAAATGAGGGAATGCCCTCTAATGATAGCGCGGGCACTATATGTGCACCAGCACTACCTGTATTACAGAAGGGGACGCACAAGCATTTGCAGCCTCTTCTCAAATACAAAAGTGCCCCGGAGGAGCGTAAAGCAGGTGCAAATACCCATTGCACCCCCTGGGCACTTTGTGTAATACAGCCCCTGGAGTGGATTTTTTCATTTGCAGCACAGTCTGCAATGTACATTCAAGTCATGGATGAGAGCATATTTGCAGGTGCAAATTGACAATGCATAATTAATGTAATTGATTCATTCTAATCCATTTGCAAAGATAACAAATCTATCAAATCAACCTAAAGTATGTGTTGACCTGCCAGGCACTTAAAATATGTCTTAATATCTTCTGAATACTGCAGTTGGTTATTATTTCTCTGCAAACAAGTTTTTTGTATCACCCTAAGTGGCCAAGGGTATGCCCAGACGTGGCTCCCTTGCTCGCTGTGCCACTGGATTCAAGCTAGCCTGGCTAATGAGGGGTGATACCCCAAAGCTGGTCCTAGGATGCATGTTTCCGGTCCAGGGAGGACCTGGCCTGGCAGTTTGTGCTGGACTGCTCCCATGAGGAGCGGGGTCAAGACTGATTTGCATATGGCTGGGTCTGAACTGGGATGGCATAGTGTGCAAAAGAGCAATGGATTAAACCCAGATCTCTTGACTGGGGGTGAGTGGTTGAAAAGTTTCAGCACTCCGTCAATCATCTAGTTGTGTTTGTAATGTCATTGGTGCCTGCTTGTTGCTTTTACTGCATGGAATCATGTCCTGTTGCTAGCTTTAGTCTTTGTGTCATAGATAAGAACAAAAATACCCTCTGGGGGTCCAACTGTACTGAAAATCCTAGCTACAGTTTAAACTAACTGAAGACATTTCCTGAAGTTAATGTACAAAGTCAATCAATCAATGACATTTGTAAAGCGTTTGGCTGCTTTAGCAGAAGGGTCCTGGCACTCAAAATGGGGAGACTGAGAACGAGACCAGACTATCATGTCTAGTTTTTGTCAATGAGCCAGATTTTTAATTCTTTCCTGAAGCAGTGCTCGGACTCGGCCATGCGAAGTTTGATTCGCAGGGTGTTCCAAAGCTTCGTCGTCAGTATGGTGAATGACCTACTTTCACGATGGACTTTAGCAAACCTGGGGATACGCATAAGTCGGAGGTGGTTGGATCTCAGAGATCTCTCCTGTTGGTACCAGCCAAATATGTTTCTCAGGTAACGGGGCCCTTTGCCCTCCAAGGTTCTAAATGCAAGGTAAGGGCCTTAAATTCAGTCCTTTTTGCCACAGGGAGCCAGTGTAGCTGCTTAAGATGAGGTGAAAGGTGTTGACAAAAAGGCAGCCACATTCTGTATGATCTGAAGTCTATAATTCAAAAGAGCAGGTATACCTAGATAGAGGCTGTTGGCATAATCCAGGCAAGATGTCACAAGAGCATGAATCACAGTATTGCCGGTCTCTTCCTGAAGCAAATGTAAAATCTTCCTGACTGATTTAAGCTTCATGAAGCACACTCCATCTTAACTTGAATCCACTTAAAGAATAAAGTAAGCTTATGGAATAAAGTAAGCTTTTAAATTCTCTTTGTCGAATTCTGAACAATCACACATACAAACAAACACTCACACACATGCTCACATACACACACACTGGCACACGCTTGCAGATGGGCACATAAATAACATAAGCATGCTCTCACTCATACACACAATGTGGAAACTTACCCAGGGTAGTACTCAACGCTTAGTTTCCTCTGAAAGTCTATTCCCAACTTTCAGATCGAGCAAACAAGGTGCCATAATGAAGCTCACACCCTTATGCCTAATCAGAAGCTCAGGTAGGACGGAAGCTGTCCTTTTTCCTTTATCGTGGCTTCTGATGGTGCATAAAAGCGCATGACAGACAGGCCCCAAAAGGCCATTATCTGACATGCTGCTCAGCCTGATGCTAGCATGTCAGATATGTATTGCGCCTGTGAAAGCACTGGTTGTAACAGCCCACACCTGACAAATGCGCAATACAGCCCAGTGGAGCACTCTTCTGGTGCAAGGTAATATTGCAGCTTTTACATATAAACAAATGATCGGTGAGACTGTTTTGGTTCATGTAAATGCTGTAATATTTTATGCAAAGAGATGCGAGTGAGACGTGATTGTGGGGAGTTGCCCTGCCTCAGGGTGTTACCTTCGGGGTCATCAGATGTACCAAAACTGTGCTATCTTCCATATTCTACCCTGCTTTTCTTGATTGTAAGGTTGTATGTGTTGTTTCATGCTTTTGTTATTATGAGATCCAAACTGCTGCTTTTCAACCTCTACACATTTCCAAATAACAAATTTCTTACCAAAATCCATTCCATCCTGTGTCTTCCTTAACTCTTAGTAGATGGGTGAGATGGACTATGGCTGAAGTGGGTATTGATGTTTGTCTTTTCGGTGCCAATTCTGTCAGAGGAGCAATGGCGTCCAAAGCATGCATTTCAGTAGGTCTTTTAGATGACATTCTTAAAGAAGCAGATTGGTCATTCGAATCGACCTTTAAAACTTTGTATTACAAACCAAATGATCATGTGTCTTGCAATATCTGGTCCTATTATAGGATGGAAATATCCCCCACTAAAGTAACAGGAGGATTGGATTATATTAAAGACACAGAGGCAAAGATTATTTCGTCCACCTCTCCAGGAGGCTGCAATTGATCTTTTTTTCAGTTTAATTAAATATATTTTCTGGATTGTAGAAAAGTGTGCATCTTTTCTCCACTCTTCCGCTGATTTTGCAAGGTGTATATGCAGTTTTATCTGTTCCACTACAATACAGAACTGTGTTCTTTTCAGCTGTATTTAGAAAAACTTAATTAATCAAAGATCGAATATTTGAGAGATAGCAAAGAAGAGGAGGATTTCCTGCTCTGCAGACATGATTATACAGCAGGCTGGCTGCTCATTGATATTGTGAGGTCGAAGGTGTACTGGAGCGTTGACCTCAGACTCCCTATCTTATGACATTTTTTCTTCATCCATGTTGGGTGCCTTTTGCTACTTCTTGCTGGTAGTTTATCAGTAAAGAAGACATGTCATAACCAAGCCTCTGTGTCTTTAATAGAATCCAAATCTCTTGCCACTTCAGTGGGGGAGATTTCCGTTTGGAAAATTGTAAACAAATTAGCCTAGGACCCATGGCTTTCGAGCGGCGTTACATGTTTGGGTGCTTTTACCACCCAAAGTCATGTATTATTAAAACCCACAACCACAAAGATGGGTGCCTGTGAAATATGGGTTTTATGATCATAAGTGTACTACGGCAACCTTGCAGAGCTTTCTTTTTCAGGGACACTGGGATTACATGGCAAAGGAGGACTACATAATGTGGCATCATTATATAAATTATGCAACAAGAAAAATCAAATTATGCTGCATTATAAAGCACATTCTCTAGCAATATTAGATCCACTTGAGGTAGAAACAACTGCTGTTGAAGTGTAGAATCTATGCAGCAAATTATGTGCCAAGAGCAGTAAATCCATAACAGAGCGGTAAGCACCACAGCCACAGAATCAAACAATTACACTTTCCCTGACCATTGTCCATAATTGTATTATCAATCTATTGATGAAATGTAGACACAATTTAAACATTTTAATTCGAATCAGTGCCCATTGTTAACTGCACCTTGAACTTCAATAATCTCTCCCTCTTACAGTGATTGTGTGATTTTCAACAACATAAAAAAGGTGTTTTTTTCTCCAAAATTTGACATACTTAACTGCATACTTATGTATGGTTCTCTTCGTTTTTTCTGCAGGAAGCCAAAATATATTACTATTTTTATTAAATATTTTTCTGTTTGAAAAAACACCCTTTTAAAGTTAATCACATCAAAATAAATGTGAAAAATGAATAATGTGTAACGTTTCTAATGTGTAGCTGTTTATTGTCATTTTGGAATAAAGGGTAATTTACAAACTACTTGGCCTTTGCTTCATGGTTTATGATGTCACCAGAACCTTTAAATTACATTATTAGATCATATTGCACAGTTGCACAGAGTGGGCCCGATTCACAGAACTAACTTAAGACAAAATCCTAAACTTACTACCATTTTGGTATTCACAGAAGGCACTTAGTCATTTTGGTATTCACAGAAGGCACTTACTTACTCATTTTGAGTAACTTACTCATTTTGTGTAACTTACTCATTTTGTGTAACTTACTCATTTTGGTATTCACAGAAGGCACTTACTCATCTGTGAATACCAAAATGAGTAAGTTACACAAAATGAGTAAGTTACTCAAAATGAGTAAGTAAGTGCCTTCTGTGAATACCAAAATGAGTAAGTGCCTTCTGTGAATACCAAAATGGTAGTAAGTTTAGGATTTTGTCTTAAGTTAGTTCTGTGAATCGGGCCCTACATGTGTAGATTCTGGTATTGTTAAAAATGCAGTGGTATAAAAATACATATGTCACAGGGACTCAGCAAATATGCAGCCAACCTCCACACAAGAGCAACCCGTGCTGCACAGGGCCCTGAACTTTACTGTCTATAAATAGAAGCCTGGTCCCTTTTTATTTTGATTTTTTCTGGATTCATGGAACTAGTCAAGAGCTGAAAATATTTTTATTCAAATCCTAGGGGAGTCCTTTTGGACTGGACCATCCACATAATCTTGAGTGTTAGTGGATGATCCTGAAGCCCATTATGTTCATTTTTTTCTGTATACAAGAACAAAGTTCCTTATTCCTGTAAAGGCAGCCACAAGAGAAGATTTCCATTTGCAGCCAGCCAGTTAGAGGCTTCACGATCCCAGCCCCAAATTTAGGTCCGCAGATATGAAGATCCCTTGTCCAACCACTTTTTATTTATTTTTTATATCTATGTCTTCAAACTGTCTTTGAAGTCAGGTTCTAGAAATCATTGGCCAACATATAAAAAGTATTAACACATATAGCACCTCTTTGTTATACACAGATCTCAAAACCTACTGAACAGATTTACACCAAACAATGAAAAGCACACTTTCTGGGTAAAGTCTACATTCATTACAAGTTTGGCCTATATCCATTCAGCATTTTTTTGCTGTACTAGAGATCAAATTTCCCAGTGAGCTTAAATGGGAAATCCAATCCCTTTGACCCCTTTCACTTATTTTCCCTTCCACAGAACTACTTGAAAATTGGCATGCTGGATATTAGCTGCATACATGAAGCAAGTGCCAGCATTTGTGCAGGTCTGTCCATGGACGCCAGAGTTTCCTGAAAATTATTATTGATTCACTAATAACTTTGGTGTCGTTTGACAAATCTGCACATAACTTCCCAAAAACGGTTTACCCACTTTGGCTCATTTATTGAAAGTTACACACTGATCCAACAAGTGCTGCAGACCCAATGCGAGTGCCACGGACCCAATGCATCCATCTTGTGAGGCACGACTGTATTCCTGCATGAGCCACTGTATACATTTTCACCCCATAGCTTCGAGGAAGCTTGCACAGTACTACGGTACAATGGGGTGGAAGCTTGTCTAGCAGATACCACAAGATTACTGAAGGACTCAAAAAATAATTTTTTTTAAAAGAGAAGATGCCAGTTGACTTCTAGGGGGTGGACACCCATGGTGAAGAAGGGTTCAGGGCCAACCCACTGTGCACAACCAAAGCCCATGGGCAGTGGAGACATTGGCTGCAGGCTTCCTGAGGAGGCTGGCCATGCCCAACTTTGAATATGATTAATGAAACAGAAATTCACTGAGAAAAACAAAGGATAAAGTGTAAATAGTGAGATGTTGAAATGAGCTAAAAACGAATGTTTAATAAACAAAAAACACTGAAATGAGCAAGTTATAGTTAATGGAGCTAAGTAAAACTTGTGCCCCCGCCATGCTCTGCTTATGACGTCACATATTAATTTACTTATGACATGTTAAATGACATCAATATTACATCACTGATGACATCTAAAATGACTTCATTAATGACATCAGTGATTACATCACTGATAACAATATAGTGATATACAGCATATAGTTACTGTGTACATATGTGGATGCATAGCATGGAAATAGCATAAGCCCTGGAGGCAAGTGTGTTTGTACATGTTGAAAGTTATGTGGTGAACCATTTACAGATCACTAAAGTTTGGGGTGCAAGAAGTGCTCTATGGTAAATAAGATATAGGGGCCGATTCCGATTCAGGCCGGAAATCTCCCCGACCGAGCCGGACCCGGAGAGATTTCTGACCGAATCGGACCCTAGCAGTCCGACCGAACGAGTACGATGCGCACGTATGCTATCGGACTCGATTCGGTCGGACTCCCATTGAAGTCAATGGGAGCCAGTCGTACGACGCGTACACGGGCTCCCATTGACTCAATGGGCACGACGCGAACAAGGGCGCCCCCTACAGCGTGTTCGCGTCGATGCGGGTCGCACCGTGCATGCACGTGTAGGGGGACCCATGGGTCCCCCTGTGTGCGACTCGCGCACCTATGCTTCCAGGGGGTCCGACACGGACCCCCAAAGTGCGGCTCCGACAGCTCCTTGGAGCCGGACTGCGTGAGTCGGTCGGAGCGGTCGAGGTGCGCATCGTACTTACCCGGCCGGGGAACGTCTCCATTGCGCGGTGCGCGTCGTCCCCGTGCGAGTCGGTCGGAGCGGTCGGGTCCTGCGAACGAGTCGGTCGGGGATTTCGCGACCGCACGCATCGTACTCGCTCGCCCGGACGCACGTACGACTCGGTCGGGAAATAGGGCTCCGAATCGGATCCGGTTAAGCCGAATCCGATTCGGTGCCCTACCGGCCGAGATCGGAATCGGCCCCTAAGTCTGACTGCTGCTGATGTGGAATGCAGAGGTATGTTTCAAAGAAGGTTGTGGCTTAAAACCAAAGGGCATTTATAACCACTCCTATTTGCTTTCCCTCACTTCCGGTTGACACTCCGGATGGTGAGTTTACGTTTCAGCCCTGACACTCCGCCTACAAATACGGAAGTCAAAATTCTTCCCGTGACTTCCTGTTTATCGCGCAAGCTTCGGCACTCAAGCGTACTCGCTTTCCTCGCGTTTTTACTACACACAAGGTAAGATTCTTGAGTATCACAGATCTTGTTGTGATCTTAGATATGCACTATAGGACCCCCATGACATGCGAGTCATCCTAGGGCTGATACCACACTCTGCCTTTACTTTTTGTTATACCGTAGCGTTCACGCCACGGTCATAGCGTTTGACCGCCCCCGCTTTTGTGTCAGGTCGTACTTTATGCGTTTTTACTACTTTCAACGGCACATTTAGTTTACTTACCCTTTACCGTGGGTCTCACCTGCTTTTAAAATATACCGAAAGCGTTTGCACTACTTTGCTAACAGATCAGTTTTAGCTATTGCCCTAATCATTTCCCTAGGGTCCTTTTATTATTTATAGTTAGCATACTTTTAGTCTTAAACATGTTCTATGCTGCAGTTTGTGGCCTATGTTATACTCACCTAGCGATGGATTGAGCATATATTCTTTTCTCTGTATCCATGACTTCTACGTTTTACCCCTAGCTATACTCCTATGTTTTATTATGATCCATCACGCTGCTCGTGTTATTTCACCAGCCGCCTATTATCCTATTGTCCTGACATTCTATTATGTTGCGCATGTCACTTCACCAGCCGCCTTCCCCCCTTTTATCCTGACTCCCCTTTCCCTGTGTTTATAATTGGATACACCACGATATGTGGCACCCTACATTAAGCACTAGGTCATATCCACTGGATTATGATACATATTGCATGCCAGTAGGCGTTGCTCCCCTTTCCCCTTCCTTAACTACATCATTCCTACCTTTTCCCTCAGTGCTCCGGTTTTGGTACTGACCATATCACCACTTGATGTTCTGCATTGGAACTGCTCAACTTTACAGCCGGGACGGAAGTACAACCGGTGGAGAGGTGAGCACGGTCTCATTCTCTCTTCTTCTTTTCTACTTATCCTCTTTTACTTTTTCCTTGTTCTGCCCGATTTTTACTAGGCTCCCATTTGTACTTTTCAGAATTTCTCCTTCCTGTTCATTTGTCCAATAGGTAAGATGTGCTCTCAGGTTCTATTACACCTTTCCTTATCTCACTTCTACCCTCCCTTTTCCTACCCTTTTGTCCTACTCTTTTGCCTGGTGATGGTTTCCTTTTCTTCAATCACATCTCACAAAACACACAGATGAACTTCTACTTCGCTAGTAGCTATTATTGTATGACATTAACTTTAATAGTGATACCATATTTTGGATCCACAATTTCCTAGCATTGTAACCACTTGTAACGATGGATCGGCGCTATAAAAGTCTGTTTAGTATGTTAAACTCATGATTTAATGAACCGACACATGAATGCACTTATTGGTTACTTATCCACTCACAATGTTCGGAATACCTACACATTCTCTCGGTTATGGTACCATTACACTGGGTGTAGTTTACACCGAAGTCACAGTTTATCGCCATCTTATATGCAGTTGTGTTCAACTGTACGGTACAGTCTGTTAACATATTGCTGTTATACATCCTGTAGCCCTGAAGAAGTCGTGGGTTTACACCCTGACGAAACACATGTTGGCTGGGCATCTGTTCTCCAATTAAACCACAAGAAAGAAAACGCCAATCCGACTACTGTGATTGTTGTGTATTCATGTGATTTTCAGTAATCATACTGTTGACATAGATTACGTGTGCACAGGCTACCTGTATTATTAAAACCAAAGCCTATTGCAAACAAATCTATAAGAAAGCCCAAAGATTCTGTTGACATTAGATTATATGGATATCTGGGCATGTGCCTGCGTTAAATAGTTGTAATACACTGCTATAGACAAATTATATGTATCAAGGATATTTATAAGGTGTGGATGTTTGACTGCTGAAAATGTAAGACATTGCAGATTTTTTAAATAATATAGCATGTAGGAGTGTCCCGCTTAGAGGTAGTTTATCTCACACTGGAGTTACAAGCATGACTCTAAGGTTGTATGCCGTTGTGCCCATCTCAGGAATTTGTGTAGTGTATTTTACAAAACTACGGAGGGTTGCCCATAAGGCCTGTCAGAGGATGCTTTTCCATGGCAAATCCATACCTGCCAACCTATTTACTTATAATTGCCTGTCAGGTCAATCCTTCAAGAGGTTAACCCTGTTGAGGTGACCAAACTCTTTTTTGGAGGGTGTTGAAGGTTTAAAAGGAGGAGACCCCATTAAAATCTAGAGAAGCATTTTTTGTAATATGAGTAAATATCAGTAAAAAAGGGTCACATCCACCTAATATGGGTGACTTGACACTTATGCTATGCGTCCAGTGTGTAGTCAAAGGTTAAATCCTTTATCACAAGATTGATTATAGAAAAGTCGCCATGGGTCTAGCATGTTGAACTATTTCTAGTCTACAAACCCTATAGGACTTCGTTACAGGAACTAGATGATGTCATCAGTGATGTTATTAATAATGCCATTTGAGATGTCATTGGTGATTTCATCGATTGTCATTTACCATGGCATGAGTGATGTAATATGTGAGACTGTAAGCAGTGAATGGCAGAGGTGCAAGCTATAGTTAGCTCAGTAAAGTATAACTTGTGAATTTCAGTGGTTTTTCATTTTTAAACAGTAGTTTTTTTCTAATTTCAACACCTAAGTATAACATCACTTTTAACTCTGTTTTTTCTAGTTAATTTCGAGGGCTTTTTTTTAGGTATGGAATTTAGAACCAGGTTGGTGGGTGGAATGTTGCTCTTTGAAGGTGAAGGGTGGTTGGAGCTGAGAAGCTGGGAGGATGAGCTGGAGGTACCTGTGAATATATCTTACTTCAATAAAGATCTTATTCCTTCTTACACTCCATTGGAGTGGATCCTTACACTGGCAATGAGTTGAACCCAGTCTGCTCAGGGGCAGACAACCAGTACCTCCACCCCTGGAAGGCAGCGGAAGGCGGCGAAGGCATTGTGAGTGCTTTATGTGTGGCGACTGAGTGTGAGCTGTCTACTACTGAAAGGTTAAACCTTCTGTGCTGTTTTATGAATGACTTTCTCTGCGTATACTTTCAATTCAGTTTGCACTGGCTGCAGCGTTGTATGTGCACATCGGGATTGTGATGCGATTGCCTTGTAGCTTGAGTGCTACCATGGTAATATGCTGTGCCGTGGTGGAGTACTGAACTGCGGTTAACTGTGCGGCCATGCTTCTGCCCAGCTTTACCGTCTGGTTGTGCATAATGCGAGGACAAAACTGCAGCACACGAAATTAAAGCCCAAAGCTTACGTAAAATTGACCTCAAATAATGGTTGGGTGTTTACCTTCAAATCCTGTCTCATGGAGTTCTCAAGGTCCGCACGGATCATAAGCCCTTTATTCAATTATTTAAGGGAGGTAGGGGTTTAGAAGGTAGTGTGACTCCTAGGATCTCCAGGTGGATGCTATCTGTCCTGGAGTACAATTTTGAGATGGAATATGTGAAAGGTTTAACGAACGTGGTGGCTGATTATTTGTCTAGGAAGCCAGTGGATGAAGTTGAATTGGAGGTGGATGAAGAAATCGAAGTAGTGAGGAGCGGCAGGGAGGAACTGGTCCTTGATAAAGTGGAGTGGGCGACTGCCATTTCGGAAGATGATGTCTTACAGCGTGTGATGAGGTGTGTGTCGGAAGGTTGGAAGGAGGATCTGATGGAAGACGTCTGCTTCAGTGGTTTTCACCATGTGGATACTGAGTTGAGTGTATGTGATGAGAGGTTATTGAGGAGGAGTCAGTTTGTACCACAGGTGGGACTTAGGAAGAGGATTGTTAACATCGCGCTTGAGGGGCACCTGGGTGGGAATATGACTAAGAGACGGGTATGGCAATCTTTTTTGTGGCCTGGCATGGATGGTGACATCGAAGGGGTTGTGAGGGAATGCTATGCATGTGCGAAGAGCGATAAGACTAAAATCGTAAGACAACCCCCTCTGGCCCGTGTGGCTTTGCCCAAGCGACCTTGGGAAAGGGTGGCGACTGATTTCTTGGGTCCAATATCAAAACTTGGGTCACGTAGCAAATTTGTGATGGTTCTGGTAGATTACCACTCCAAGTGGTTTGTTATTGAAACCACCGGTTGCATTGACACTGAGAAAATAGGGTTTTTGGAGAGAGTGTTTATGAACGAAGGTATTCCAAAAACCCTAGTATCCGACAATGGTGTACAATTGGTATTGAGGAGGATGCAAGAATTCCTGTGCAAACGGGGGTTCGAGCATAAAAAGGTGGCTTTGTTCAGGCCTCAAGCCAATGGATTGGTTGAGAGAATTAACCGTTTGATAATGGAAAACATACAACTCTCACTCTCGAATGAGTTATCCTGGTTTGAAGAATTGAAGAAATTGGTGTGGTCATATATGGTGACACCGCCCTCAGTGACTGTAGTGGCACCATTCTCCTCTCTCAAGGGGTGAGAGCCTGGTGTGAAAGAGGTCCCAGGTTGGCTAAAAAACAAAGACTGTGTGTGGGTCGATCATGCTGCTGTAGAGAGTGATGTGACCCAGAAGCAACTTGTTGCGATGGAGTATTACAATGCCAGGAAATGTGTCAAGGTGCCTGATATAAAGTAGGGCGATTGGGTTGCTGTTAAAAGGAGTGGAATTGTCACCAAGGGTGAGAGCAAATTTTCTAAACCTGTGCAAGAAAAAACAGTGAAGAAGAATATTCTCATTTTAGCTGATGGTTCTGCTTGGAGTGCGGGGAATGTCTATAAATGTCATGCTCCCAAGCCAATTCCTGGCGACTAATGTTCTAGTGACTAATGTCTTGCTTCCCATTCCCCATGACCATTTTCAACATGTCTGTTCATATATTGTTAAGGGACTGACAATTGTGTTTTACTGTGTATAAAAGGGAAGATGTGTGGAGTTGTCTTAACCTCCTAGGGATGGAATTTAGAACCAGGTTGGTGGGTGGAATGTTGCTCTTTGAAGGTGAAGGGTGGTTGGAGCTGAGAAGCTGGGAGAATGAGCTGGAGGTACTTGTGAATATATCTTACTCCAATAAAGATCATATTCCTTCCTACACTGCGTTGGAGTGGATCCTTACAGTAAGTTAAGGTCTTTGCACCTATTCTAACTATATTGTCTCTTTAACCTTTGTTTTTTTTACTGAACTTCTGTTTTCTTTTATCACACTCTAAATTGACATCGCGCTCAACTTTTCTTTGACAAAATGAGCCTCCTCTCTTTGTTGATTTCTAAAGTGAATGCTTTCAGTTTTACAGCTTTGATTCCATCAAGATGGCAATTGGGTGTTCCACACTTTTGTCATAAATCCAGAATGCCAGTATTGTAGTTGATCATTAGAACACTGTCGTGTAGCTGCAGCAGAACACTGGGGAATCAACTGACTGGCTGCAGTGGGAAGAACATGTTTAACTAAAAAATACCAAACATTGTCTTACATGGCTAAGGAAGGTATTGTGAGCTTATAGAAAATGTGTTCTAATTTTAGCTTCTGAAGCACCTTCCTAAACCTCTATGAGAAAGTCATGAGAGAAAAGTGTTTTCTCTCAAACACAGTTCATCGAATCCCACCAGAGGATCAGCATTTTTCACAGAGTAAAATAACCTTAGAACACAGCACAATTCTTGAAAGTACTATGTTACCACTAAAAAATTATTTATGTGACTCAAATCTGTTATTACCCTTCAAATGTATTCCTTTTTTGTAACTCTTATAAACAGGCTTTCACTACAATGCAGTTCAATTTGGACAATATACCATGACCTGTAATTGCTGCGAAAACATGTTGTGAATGTTGTGGCCAGCTAATCAAGAGGGGGGGCCTACAGGCTTGTTCAGGGTACAGTGACCAAGTCCCTGAGTCCTGTAATGGCTGCCACAACATATTATTCAAGTTATGGTCAGCCAATCAGCATTGACCAATCCCCTTTAAATTGTTCAATCAGAGCATAGCTGGACACCGATGGCACAAATATTAGTACTTTTTTAAGGAGGTTAAACTTTCATTCCCAATCCAAGCAACTTTGAAACACAATTTTCTTGAAAACTACTGAACAGATTTACACCACATACTGATAAACACTCATCATCGTCATAACTTAATTTGGATAAAAACATATCCATAGAAGAAAGAACACATAATTCAATAATAAAACTTGAAAAGTATCAATAGATTAAAAAGGAAAGTGCATAAAATGCTCAATGCATTACAGAGCTATTAAGATGCAATCACACAGTACTCATCGAGTTACGAGCTCAGACAGCAGTTTTCAAAAAAGCCCCCGCATGAATCATTAACTCATCCTCAATCAATTTAAGAAGAGTCCTATATGCTTCTCTATGCCTCCTAAAAAAAGGGAGTAAATCGAGCTTCGTATATTTTATGAAATACTCACAGAAAAATAAAAAATGTAATAGGGATTGGCCAGAGCGCCCGTCACAAGGGCAGGGAGAGAAATCAATGTAGCACGAAAACCCAAAGGGAAGCATAGTAAATGCCTGACAATGCCTGCCCTGAGACGGAAAATGAGGCCACGCTCCCTGCGGCCCATGGGTTTGGTCAGGTATCCAGCCAGTAAGTGGTCATTCTCAAAGTTCAAAAACAAGGCTGCGCTCAGTTTACTTTACCATTTGGCCAGTCTGTCCTCGCGGTAACACTTGTATAGGGCCGCCTGTACCTGCCTTTTGCTTATTGTGTCAAAATCCTCAGGACTATCAAAAATGTGTGCATAGATAACCCTATACAAACTGGTTCTCACTCCTGCTAACCATGGGATATCCTCTAAACACTATTTCTGGGTAAAGTTCTAACTTTGTGCCAAATTGTTTTCTGCAGTTTTTCTGTATCAGAGAGCAAACATTCATTTGGGAAATTAAAATGGGAAATTTATACTTTGGGACCCTGGCTCTTTCTTGGCCCCTGCTTCATGGATCAAGCTTTCTATGAAGTAGTGAAAGGGGATGAGCTTCCTTTTGGAAAGTGTCCTGCAGATTCATAGAACGGTGCCAACGTTATAAGAAAGCAAAAAATGGTGTTACTATTTGTAACACATATTATGTGAGTGGCTGTGCGAATGTGTGTATCCATGTGTGAGTGGGTGTGTGAGTGGCTGTATGGGTGAGTGAGTGACTGTGTATGCCTGTGTGGGTGAGGGTGTGGGTGTATCAGTGATGTATGAGTAAGTGAGTGGGTATGTCAGAGGCTATATAGGTGAGTAATGGGGTGTGTGATTTGCTATATGGGTGAGTGAGTGGGTGCATAACTGTTGTATGAGTGAGTGAGTGGGTCTGTGAGTGACTGTATGGTTGAGTGAGTAAATGTGAGAGTGGCCATATGGGTGAGTGTGTGCTTGTATCAATGACTGTATAGGTGAGTGAGTACATGTGTTAGTATCTGTATGAATAAGTGAATTGATGTGTGAGTAACTGTATGACTGTATGGGTGAGTGAGTATGTGTGTGAGTAGATGTATAGGTGACTGACTCAGTGTCTAAGTGGCTGTATGGGGGTATGAATGGGTGTGTTAGTGTCCGTATGTCTGTTTCATTAGATGTGTGAGTGGCTGTATTGGTGAGTGAGTGGGTGCATGAGTGGTTATATGGGTGAGTTAGTGGTTGTGTGGCTGGCTTTATGAGTAACTGGATGCATGAGTGGCTCTATGAATCAGTGAGTGGGTGTGTGAGTACTTGTATAGGTCTGTAAATGGGTATGTGAGTGGTTGTGTGGGAATGGGTGTATGTGAGGTTGTATAGGGGTATGAGTGAGTGTGTGAGTGGTTCAATGGATGAGGTCATCAGTGATATCATTTGAGATGACATCAGTTATGTCATCAGTGATGTCGCTGATCATGTCATGAGTGATGTAATATGTGAGGTCATAAGCGGTGCATTGCAGGGACGTAAGTTATAGTTAGCTCGAGTAACTATAACTGCTGAATTTCTTTTGTATTATACAAGTGAAAACTGAGCCTAACTATAACGTCCCTGTAACCTTTGGTCTTTTCAGTTAATTTCTAAGGTTTTTTTAAATTCTATTTCCTAAATATAACGACCTTGTAACCTTTGGTTTTTTCAGTAAATTTCTATGGTTTTTTAACTTCTATTTCCTAACTATAATATCCCTGTAAAAAAGTGTTTTTTAAGTGAATTTCTAAGGTTTTTTCAATTTTATTTCCTAAATGTGACCACTAACCTTTCACAGCGAGTGTGTGAGTGAGTGCATCAGTAAGTTTGTGAGTGGGTGTGTGTATGTGAGTGGGTCTGTGAATTGGTGTGAGAGTGTCTGAGTGGGTCTGTGAGTGGGTGTCTGAGTGCTCACTGTTTTGCACTCTTCTGCTCGGTCTCTGCTTATTTTCTGAATTTTTTCTGACCTCTATTTTGCCTCTTTCTGTTCATTGCTGACCTTTCTTTGCCTATTTCTGCTCGTTTCCTGCCTTTATTTTGCCTTTTTCTGCTCGTTTCTGGTCTCTATTTTGCCTCTTTCTGCTCGTTGCTGACCTTTATTTTGCCTCTTTCTTCTCATTTCGGATCTCTATTTTGCCTCTTTCTGCTCATTGCTGACTTTTATTTTGCCTCTATCTGCTCGTTTCTGATCTCTATTTTGCCTCTTTCTGCTCGTTGCTGACCTTTATTTTGCCTCTTCCTGCTCATTTCTGATCTCTATTTTGCTTCTTTCTGCTTATTTCTCACCTTTATTTTGACCCTTTCTGCCCGTTGCTGACCTTTATTTTGCATCTTTCTGCTTGTAGATGAGCTTTATTCTGCCTCTTTCTGCTCGTAACGGACCTTTATTCTGCCTCTTTCTGCTAGTTTCTAACTTTTATTCTGCCTCTTGCTGCTCATTTCTGACCTCTATTTTGCCTCTTTCTGCTCATTTCTCACCTTTATTCAGCCTCTCACTGCTCATTTCTGCCCTTTATTTTGCTTCTTTCTGCTTGTAGATGAGCTTTAATCTGCCTCTTTCTGCATGTAACTGACCTTTATTCTGCCTCTTTCTGCTAGTTTCTAACTTTTATTCTGCCTCCTGCTGCTCATTTCTGACCTCTGTTTTGCCGCTTTCCGCTCATTTCTCACCTTTATTCAGCCTCTTTCTGCTCATTTCTCACCTTTTTTGTCTCTTTCTGCTCTTGGCTGACCTTTATTTTGCCTCTTTCTGCTCATTTCTCACCTTTATTCTGCCTCTTGCTGCTCGTTTCTGACCTCTATTGTTGCCTCCTTCTGCTCATTTTTCACCTTTATTTTGCCTCTTTCTGCTCGTTGCTGACCTTTATTTTGCATCTTTCTGTTAGTTTCTGACCTTTATTCTGCCTCTTTCTGCTCATTTCTCACCTTTATTTTGTCTCTATCTGCTTGTTGATAAGCTTTATTCTGCCTCTTTCTGCTCGTAACTGACCTTTATTCTGTGTCTTTCTGCTCATTTCTCATCTTTATTTTGCCTCTTCCTGCTCTTTTCTCTCGGGGACCATGGGGAGAGCCTGAAGGCCCCCGCATTCCCTGTCGGCTCCCTTCCTGAAAGGCAGCTACCTCCGTTCAGGAGCAATCCTTTCATCTATTGCCCTGCCCGGTTGGCAGCAGGCAGGAAAACAGATGAAACCTCCACTTCCAGCTAACAAGAGCATTTTGTTAGCTCTTGCTTGCTGAAAGTGGAGTGTTTGCTCTGACTTGGTGGGAGCTGTCAAAGCTCCCGCATTATGACAGCAAACAGCTATGTCCCGTGGGTGGGCACCCCGGTGCGTAGCAGGAGCTGGCCCTGGGGGGTGGTGGTCCCCTAGGCCATTATTGGCTCCAGGAGGGGGGCTGCATGCCCCCCTCCTCCTGTGAGCATGGGCCGGCCCTGGGGAGGGGGTGATCCCTTGGGCCTAGGGGGTCTGGGAGGTCCCCTCATTACTATCAGGTTTGCCCCAGGAGATGGTGGTCCCCAGGGCACAGGGGGTCCGTGAGGCCCCCCTGATTTCTTTACAGTTAGCCCCAGGGAGGTGGTGGTCCATGTGGCTTAAAAGAGCCTAGAAGGGGGGTCCTGTGCACCCCCTCCTTTTTAAAATTCCTGGCCCACTCAGGGGCTAAACATTAGAGAAGCACAGGAGCCTGCACTTTTTTTTTTACATTTATTTTCACTATGGGAATTAACATGGGAAGCACACTTTTTATTGGCAAATCATAATACACTTTTCCTTTGGAAATATTGGCCTAACTATAACTACCAGTGGCCGTTGCCAGTAGGTAGTTATCGTTAGGACCATGTTTCCATAGGAAAAGCACTTTTACTTGCCTATATCATTTGAGACGAATCTTCACAATTTTTTTTTAAAAGTGCCCCAGTGATTTTTGTTGCACATGGACAGTTAAGGGGCAATCCATCAAGTGGAGCTAAGAAAAAGGGGGTGTCAAAAAAAGTGGTTTTCCAATGTTAACTTCCATAAAGAATTTAGACAGGACCACAGCCCGAACCGCTGGGCAGAATTACATCAAATTCGGCAGAAAGGTAGCTCTTGGCTCATAATAATCCTTTTTTTTTATTTGGTATAAATCCATTCAGTAGTTTGGGAGATATTAAAGAAAAAACAGATTTGTATATCTAGGGATGTGAAGGCTCTGTGAACCTTCCCGATCTTGGGATGAGATCTGATTGGCTGCCAACACTTCAAGCAAGTGTTGGCAGCCATCTTGGAACTCAGCTTCAGCCAATTCCCAGATAAATCATTAAAAAAAGAAAAGGGGGCAGGGTAGAAATACCCTAACCCCTTATCTCTGGTTGTGGGGACCCAGAGCAGCCCCACCAGTGCAAAAAGCATGATTTTTTTATATTTTCACTGAAAATTGCAGCAGATCCGCGACTCTGGCGAAAATAAAAAAATACAAGAGCAGGCTCCCATGCTTGTTTTGGAAAAAGCCCCCAGGTGGGCCAGGTCCCAGGGGCATTGTATAATAAAAGAAGGGCACGCATGGGGCCCCCAACTGAGGCTTTTAGAGCGCCAGGGACCAACACCTTCTTGGGGATATATTCTACAAATATGTGGGGGGGCTTTCAGACATGCAGGCAGGGAAAGAGATTAAAAGATTTCTCCTGCATGGACGGTGATGTCTTTCCAGCAGATCTCTCGGTGCAGCAACAATGCCGGATCCAACAAGAGACGCGGAGCAGGCTAGGACTGTGGGGCCATTAGGCTCCCACATGGTCCCCATGCTGCACACTGGGTGATCAGGGAACCCAGGAGATATGAATGGGCCCTGGGGTATAGGCCCCAATGTCGAAATCGGCCTCAGTAGGGGGGACACGTGCCCCCCTCCCCTTTACATTATAAATATAATAAAGCTGGGCCCCAGGGGATGGGGCTCCTGGGGTCATAATCGGCTCGGGAGGGTGGCTTCATGGCCCCTCCCCTATTCAATGATGGCCAGGCCCCAGGGGATGGGGTACCCGGGGCCAAATCGGCCCAAGGAGGGGGGCTGCTCAGCCTCCCTCCCAGTGAACCATGCTGTGCACATTGGAGGCGGGGTCAAAGGTGTGGCAAAAAAAATCTGTAACTTTTTTGGACTCTCACCTACAGGTATGTACATATAAAATAACACACAGCTTGAATGTGAAATAAATGCAAGTTAAGTTAATCGGTGGGAAATGCACTATTGTACTTAATTAAGCCTCTATTAGTTAATGCACTGCAGAGATCTGTGTCTGGAACCAGAGATCCACGGATATGAATCGTGGTTGGAGCAGTGTAGAATAGTTAGTAGTGTAACAGAGGCCCCTGCAGCCCCTTCGGTGCAGGGGCCTGTGTTATGCCCCTTTAAAAAGCACATACTTCACAGCTCAGCTGATAACCCACATAGGCATTCATGCACCCACTCAGAGACCTACACAGAGGCTCACACACCCACTCACAGACCCACTCAGACACTCATGCACCACTCACAGACCCACTCACAGACTCATGCACCCACTCACAGACCCACTCAGACACTCATGCACCCAGTCACAGACCCACTCAGACACTCACACACCCACTCACAGGCCCACTCAGAGACTCATGCATCCACTCGCATATCCAATGAGAGATTCAAGCACCCACTCACAGAGCCACTCAGACACGCATGCACCCACTCACAGTCAAACTCAGAGACTCATGCACCCAATCTCAGACCCACTCAGATAGTCACGCATCCACTCACAGACCCACTGAGACACTCATACAACCACTCACAAACCCAATTAGAAACTCTTGCACCCACTCACAGACCCACTCAGACACTCACACACCCATTCACAGACCCACTCAAAGACTCACGCACCCACTCACGGACCTCCTCAGATTTATACACCCACTTACAGAGCCACTCGGTGACTCACACACCCACTCACAGACCCACTGAGACACTCATACAACAACTCACAAACCCACTCAGAAACTCATGCACGCACCCACAGACCCACTCAGACAGTCACGTACCCACTCACAGACCCACTTACATACCCACTCACAGACCCAGAGACTCACACACCCACTCACAGACCTACTCAGTTTCAATGCCCCACTCACAGACCCACTTAGAGACTCATGCACCCACTCCCAGACGCACCCAGAGATGCACACACCCACTTACAGACCCACTCACACAATCATGCACTCATTCACAGATTCACTCCTGCACCCATTAACAGACCCACACAGACTCACACACCCATCAGAGACCCATCACAGACTCACACATGCAGCCACTCCCAAAACCACTGATACATTCAGACACCCACTGTCAGACCCACTCAGATACTCTCATACCCACTCACAGACCTACTGAGAGACTAATGCACTCACTTACTCACTCACTGTCAAAGGTTACTGGTTACAGTTAGGAAATGAAATTTAAAAAACCTTAGAAATTCACTTAAAAAAACAAACGTTACAGTGACATTATAGTTAGGAAATAATATTAAAAAAGCGTAGAAATTCACAAAATAAAACAAAGGTTACCGGGACACTATAGTTAGGAAATAGAATTTAAAAAACCTTTGAAATTCACTAAAAAAAACAATGACTGCAGGGACATTATAGTTAGGCTAAGATGTCATTCGTACAAAACCAGTGAAATTCAGCAGTTATAGTTTCCTTGGCTAACTAATCAAATCAAATCAAATCAAATAAACTTTATTCGATTTTTAGTAGAAAAAAATCATAAAAGTTGCACATTAAAAAAAATATACAATCTAGTGTTTAAAAAGACTAATACCTTACATATTTACATCTTTAAATATCGCTAAGATCTTAAAAATCACATCTTCAATTAATCAATACCCCGTTTGTTCTGAAGATCAGTCTGCCTCATGCTATGTTTCCCATATAATACTTTTCCTTTTTTTCAATATGGCCTTCAAGAGACCAGACATAGCTCCCACACAATAAACATTATCCAATCTTTGTAAGTAAAGGTAGGCAGGTCGACATTGTCTCCATCCCCCACCCTTCAGCATTGGCAAAATCCATCTAGATCTTTCTACTCTATAAAATTTGCAGAATAAAATCACATGTATTGTCGTCTGGGGGGACATTTCATCACAGGGGCACATACAAAGCTCGCTGTTCCAATCATTTTGTATAGGGAAGCTGACTAAACGATGAAAGCTGTCAAATCTTAATCTAGTGAGGACAAACCTATCATATCTTCCTATACACCATTCCAAATAAGGTTGAATGGTGGGACATACAAGAGTTATCTGATGTTTAATAACTGTACTTTTATACTTTTCTGAAGCCGCCCTTAGAGATTCCAGATGATCCTGACAAAGAACTCTGAACTCCTTCCTAGAGATTGTGGTCAGTGTAGCGGGGTTTCTATAAAAGTCAGGTTTTCCCACGTCTGTTAAAAAGCTTCTAATATACCTTAGCCAGGTAATCTTGTTAGCGTGGGTTAAACTCATAGCATCTCTTATAATCTCTCTATTTAACTGTGTGTGATGTGACGTCCAGACTCTATGCCATAACAACAATGGCTGCATCTTTATCAAGTCAGAAATGTATGGAATCCCCAGTTCGCTATGGCAATTATAAACTGATGTGCTCTGTGGGATTGCTAATATAAATCGTAAAAACTTATTTTCCTCTTTTTGTAATGTAGCTACGTCCTGGTAACCCCAAACACCAGCCCCATACATCGCTACGCTCGTGCATTTTGCTTTATACATTTTAAGGAGGATCCCCGGGGGTCTTTTGCCCATTTTAATAGAAAAATTCATCAGCGCCCCAATTGACCTTTTAAAAAGAAGAGTTCTACTTTTGACCGCTGGACTCCATGACCCAGCATGATCAAGTAAAACACCCAGATAGGAAAATGTATTGGTTGCATCAATCCTAGCCTTTCCCAAAGGGAGACTTTTACAGCTATTTCTCCCTTTCCCACATGTCATCACAAATGTCTTCTTAATATTAAGTTTTAGGCCCCGGCTATCCATAAATTCAATATATGCATTAAGAGCACTCTGAAGAACCATCTGAGTTCTGGCCATGAGCACTGCGTCATCCGCGTAAAGAAGTGATACTATGGGCTTGCTGTTATAGTAAGGTGGGTCTTTTGTCCTGGCCGTTAACTCCTCTTCTAA
Source organism: Calotriton arnoldi (assembly GCA_963921515.1). NCBI lineage: Eukaryota > Metazoa > Chordata > Amphibia > Caudata > Salamandridae > Calotriton > Calotriton arnoldi. The sequence goes on along the minus strand of CAWUFW010024029.1, from coordinate 20,839 downwards.
CGCATTGGTATATAGAGAGAAGAGGAACGGAGCCAGGACGCACCCCTGCCTCACGCCCTTTTCCACCGGAAACTATAACGTATGTCCCCGCAATGCACTGCTTATAACTTCACATATTACATCACTCATGACATGGTCAGTGACATCACTGATGACATCACTGATGACAACTCAAATGACTAACTCCATTACTCGTCTGACACAATAATTTCCACCTACCTGGCATGTCAACACAACTGGCAGGAGTTCTGCTGAGCGGGATTTTCTCCCACTATCAGCAGCATCAAGGACTTTGTTGCCATCTGTTTTTGAGGATATCAAGTGGTGATTTGCTCAGGCATCAACAGAATGCATGAAGCTATTCGTAAAAGACTGGACACAGCAAAAAGTTTGTTTGATGAAAACTAGCATGGAGGCATTACTAATACCATCAGTGGCACCTCGAATGTGCCTACCTCGGGCAGAACTTTGAAACAAGATCTGATTCACTATGAAAAATTGTGCAGAAAAGAGATTAATCGGAGTTGAGAGGTGATCTCCCTAAATAATGACATTGAAGGGGGTAGGGTGCCATGGGGGTCTAAGAATCCTGATTACCCCGAACTTACCAAAACCCACCCCCCAAATTATTAGAGGAATGGTCTCTTCTAATGGCAGGTTCATGTAAGAATATGTTGGGCTTGCTGTCCAAGTACGCTGCAATAGAATTGGATGAAGTGATTTTGGACATCAAATAAGTTAAGGATGCTTTGGATAAACATCCCTCACAGGAAGACGTAATAGCTTTTCTTAAAGGAATGGAACCAAGACTTGTGAAATATGAAGAAATAATAAAAACTAAGAAAAAGCGTATGTTTTTGCAAGACAAAATTGATTATGCCTCTGGAAGAGCTTTGACCTTTGGGTGAAAATGTGATATGGCCCCTAAGGAGTTCAGACAAATAGCCTTGTTAAGACAGCAGGAGCTGATCACGTCTGAATCCAGCTCTGACACTTACTCGGACTTGATGATCCACAAACCTCTGTTGCTTCTAACTCAACACCATTTACCACCCTCGAGGAGTATCGTTTTTTACAACAAAACCAACTGCCCCGCAGAAAACCACCAAGAGGAGGAGGAGACAACAGCGGAGGGGGGATAAAACAAGGAGGGGAGGTGCAAACAGAGAAAAAAAACACTCTGCTTTCTGGGAGGAACACAAGGCAGAACAACAGAAGCAGATAATGGGTGAGAAATCTTTAACGGTTATAAATCTCTCTTCCCATGAACTAAGCAACGAGGAATATTTGCTTTTGGAGCTAGGGTTTACATTATGGCCAATAGCGAATTTTGATTATTCCAAGACATGTATTGATTTATTTCTGTTTATTCGTAAATTGAAATTGCTGAAACTGCATGAACAAAAAAGAGAAAGATCTAGGAATAGCATAATGCCTAATGTTGAGAGGGATTCCTTGTATGATAGCCTCGCTATTGGGGACATAGAGGGCCTAGCCATATTGAAGGAGTTTGAGTTTGGAGGGCATGATTGGCTGACAGAACGGAAACTGTTATGTAATTTGGGCATGGAAATCGATAGACCTAGTCGAAATGATTTTAAGCCTAAATCTAAGTGCAACCCCATTACAGCTCATGATAACCTAGATAGCTTCCATGAGCTTATCACTGGGGACCTAATGCAGCTTTGGCGCTCCAGTAAAAAACAAATTGCCAAGAATCTATCAAAGGGACAGAGACAGGCCCTGGAGTCTCGGAGTAAACACCCCTCCTTTGTCCTCAAGCCTGCAGACAAAGGGGAAATTTTGTGCTGTGCGATATCAATAAGTACACCAGGGAAGCACAAAAGCAATTGGGGTTCTCTAGTAACTATGAAAAGTCCTCCTTGATGCAATATAGACAAACTATCATGGAATATCATTCCTTACTTACAAGTTGGCATGGACAAGGGTTGTTGGATGTAGATGAATTTTGTTTTTAACTAATACAGAAACATGTTGCACCCTGTTTTTACCTGCTACCAAAAGTTCACAAACATGACACTGACCCTCCAGGCAGGCCGATTATTTCTGCCAAAAACAGTCTGCTGGAGAATACATCAATGTACCTTGATTTTTTCCTTTTCCCTTATGTTTTGAGTTTGCCTGCATACTGTAGGGACAGCATGAATTTAATCAATAAGATTCAGGATATTCCTTGGCAATCCAGCTATATCTTGGTCACGATTGATGTTGTATACCTGCATAAATCATGATTTGGGTGTACAGGCTTGCAGACACTTCTTTAGGGACAAACCACTTCTGCTATACGACCATTCCATGATGCTACTAAACATGTTAAGATTTTGTCTCGAGCATAATTTCTTTTTGTTTGGTGACCAATGGTTCAAACAATTGACCGGAATGGCTATAGGAAGCTGCTTTGCACCCAATTATGCCAGAATTTTCATGGGGTGGTGGGGGGCCCTACACATTTGGATAGATGAGAAAGTGAGATGGACCCAGCATCAGATTTTTTGGACCTGCTATATAGATGACCTTTTTGTCATCTGGGATGGCCCACAGCAGACATTGGATGCCTTCCTTATTTGACTGAATGACAATGAATTGAATTTAAAATTCATCTATAAAACCAATATGGAATTTTTGGATGTTTTAGTTACTGTCCAGAATGATACCTTACATACCAGTTTTTTTAGGAAGGCGACCGCGGCTAATAGTATTTTACATGCTTGAAGCCACCATCCACCCAATTTAAAAGGGAGCATTCCTTGCAGTGAGCGGCCTAGAGCTAAATGCAATAGCAGCAACCATGACACATTTAAGGAGGAACAGAACCGCATGGTCGCCAGATTTAAGTCTAGAGGTTACCCAGCTAAAATCATCACAACAGCTTGTGACAAGGTTTCTGCAGTCAGTAGGGATACTTTGTTGTTTCCAAAGAAAAAAGAGGTTACTCCCAATGAGGTTAGGTTCATTTCCACCTATAACTATGAGTCAGGTATGATAAGTAAAATTCTGAGGAAACATTGGGGTTTGATTAAGACGGATCAAACTATTGGCAAACTGATCAGCTCATCTCCCTGCATTACATACAGGAAGAGCAGGTCATTGAGGGATTTGCTTGTACATAGGTATCCTACTAAAAACTTGGGAGTGACAGGATCATGGCTCAGTAAACTAAAGGGCTTTTACAAATGCTGGAGGTACAAGGCGTGCTCACAGAGCTCCAGTAAGTAGTTCTACACTCTATCTACAGGTGGGAAAAATAAGATTAGAAAATGTATCACTTGTACAACTGAGTTTATTGTGTATGTTTTGGTGTGCCCCTGTGGGCTCCAATACATAGGGAGTACCATCTTCCCAGTGAAGAAAAGGATATTGAAGCATAAGCATGCCATCAAAAACAATGATCCTAGCTACCCCGTGGCGAGACATTTGCATCAAGTGCATTCCACTGAAACTGAAAAGATCTATTTTTATGGCATTGACAGGATTCTGATGAGTACGAGAGGAGGTGACAGAGAATGCCTTTTGAGGAGGATGGAGTTCGAAAATATCATCAAGCTTATCAGTAAATACCCTGGGGGTTGAACCAGGATGAGGAACTCCTTGTCCACATAGGATATGTTTGTTGCATACCCCTGTTTTTTTCCCTTTGCTCTTAAATACAACTTAGAGCCTTCCTGAGATTTTTTGTTTGTGTGTTGATACTGGAGGATTAGATGTAATATGCAAATTAGAGATGTAGCATAAAAAGTATATTAATTTGGCATTCCAGTCTTTAGCTAGGCAATGTAATGATACACTGTACATATCATCACTTCAAACTTATTTTTTCAAAGCATATTTAAATATGTGTGTTTTAGAAACTTTTTTACACAATTGTTAACACAGGATATTTATGTACTGTATTGTGAGATACACATGTAACCGTAGACCTTTCTGTTGAGTCGTGTGCCTATATATATTTTCACCTTGGCCACTTGGCAGTGTTGAATAATATTGATATTCATTGTACTTTTAATATGGAGGCGCGTATGCTTTTTTCTTGATTTATTTATTGCATTTATTGTTTTGGTTTCAGGTCAGCCTTGATGTGTGTACTAGTGTATGTAGGAGTCGGCCATTCGGCTGCTACAATGTGCTGAATCTTGAATCTATCAAGTTTGTTTACTGCTACTGCAAGCATGATTCGTCTTTCAGGGAAACACTAGCCCTTGCAGGCTTTGAAGGATCTTTTGATTGGGCGTGTGTATTAACCCCGCCCCCCCTACTTGCAGTTTGGTTCAATCGACATTTGCATTATAGGACTACTTTGCTCTGCATTAATGACAATGCATCCAACGTACACTAAGAACAGGTAGGGCATGTGTAATATGTTTTTTCTTTTCTTTTTTTTCCTCAAACTTCTTTTTATTAGTTGATTTTAATTTACTCACCTTTAGGGACTACAGATCCCGTCATGCAACAAGAGACATTGAAATCAGTTAACGCCCACTGGGGGCAATCGCATCAATAAAATAAGTAAAGGTGAGCCGTCAATGTCTGTTTCAGCAAGCCCATGAAGAAGAGGCGGAGTAGCCTTGAAACACGTCAGCATGGAAAGCAATTTAATGGGGACTGTGGTGCGAGCTGAGGCTGAGAACCGGAGGGGCGTGGTTGAGTGCCCTTCCATTGCTTTCGGGCCTTTGATGGAAAATTACTAAACACGGCTGCCCTGCCGTGGGAAGGAGCACCATTTCCAGAATTAAAGGCTGTGGTTTGAAACGATTTCAGACGTGCCAGCACGACGTTCCAAAACTAACAATGAGCCCGCATTCACTGTTCCCAACCTACTACAGGATGTTAATATGCATAAATATGAAATACACATTGAACTTACTAAAGGGATTTTAATGTACTCACCTTTAGGGACTACAGATCCTGTCATGCAACAAGAGACATTGAAATCAGTTAATGCCCACTGGGGGCAATCGCATCAATAAAATAAGTAAAGGTGAGCCGTCAATGTCTGTTTCAGCAAGCCCATGAAGAAGAGGCGGAGTAGCCTTGAAAAGCGTCGGCATGGAAAGCAATTTAATGGGGACTGTGGTGCGAGCTGAGGCTGAGAACCGGAGGAGCGTGGTCGAGTGCCCTTCCATTGCTTTCGGGCCTTTGATGGAAAATATATATATATATATCTATATATATATAGATATATATATATATTCAATGATAATAAAAAGGCTAAAGTGTCATAAGAGTTAGGCAAAAGTGTAAGTTAAAACACTTGCAACACCCCCCAGAACATTTAAAAAATGCTTGGTGGTGTCCTTGCCTCTTCTATGGGTGCTATCAAGATCTAAAAGTATTATTAACGAGGCCTCGCAGAGCATTATGTGGTGCTTCTTGCACAGAGCAGTGAATAATAAATTCGCTGCCCCTGCTGCTCATTTATCATTCTTGCCATAGTTTTTGTTATTGGTGCCCATCGTGGCACCCATAACAATGCCAGATGTGGGTAACCGTGGGAATAGCACCAAGGTCCCCGTGACCTGTGCCTGCTCCCCATCCAGCACCCTTACTGGGTGCCAGTAGGAGCTGGCAGTTTTTTTTTATAGTGGGTGCCCCGGTGAATACTAGAGCCACCCACAACATCAACACCAGTGTCCCAAGGAATGGGGTCCCTGGGACACTGACCCAGTCATCAAGCCCTGTGATACCGGGGGCCTAGATATGGCTCGGGGAGGGGGGCCCCATCCCCCTCCAACTAGTAATGCAATTCAGCCCTGGAGGATGAGGTCCTCTGGCCTTTTAAGGCTTAGGGAGGGGGGCTGTGCTCTCGCCCACGGGAGTCGTGGTTCCCGAGGCCTGATAGATGCTTGGGAAGGGGGTCCATGCTTCCCCCTCCCCAAAACTAATGTTTTGTGCTGCTCCTGCATCCTGGCCATCTCCTGGGCAGGGGGTGGTAATTAAATGTAATGCAGGAGCCCGCATTTTAAAAAAGAAAAATTGCTGTGGATTTGAGGATCCTCTGAGAAATTGCAGCAAAATTAAAAAGGTCAGGATATCCCTACCCTGCCCTGTTATGTCTTTTTTAACCTTATTTTTAGGACTTGGGAATATATATATATATATATATATATATATATATATATATATATATATATATATATATATATATATATATATCTATATCAAGCTCCATGGTTGCCACACACTTGGGAAGCACTCGAATATACCAACAACCAAAGTTACCCTTTGTAAAAACGCCACCAGTTGAGAGGGAAATCCTTATTTATTGCAGATAGCAGCGGCAACAGCTCCCAACTGAAATCCATAAAATACAGCCAAACGTGTTTCAGACAATTCAGTCCTTGTTCACTGGCTCCTTACAGCTACATCAGCAATTGTGGGATACTCGTTTTTAAACCATCAAGTCCCGCCCCAGTGGGCGTGAGCCTACATTGCATCTTGGTACTTGTTGTCTTCCTCACAGTTAATCCCTAGTGGGTGCTGCATTGTCTGTAATGGCAAATCTTACTTCCCAAGTGGGTTGAATAAAAGATGGGAAACTGCACCAAAGCCATTACCTCGCTCCACAATCATGGGCTCTCACTTCTCTCAGCGCTCGTGCTTCAAGCGCTGCAGAACCGCGTTCAAGCGGCTGGGCGTCTTTGCGACTGGGGCCTTGATTTAACTAGCCTTTAAATTAAATAACACCACTATGGGACTGAAATGTAATCTACTCACACTCAATGATGGCGGCGAAAAAAACAACAAAGGGACTATGGTGAAAATGCAGTCCTTTCTTGCTTGCCACGACAAAGAGAGAGAAAAAAGAGGGGAGCGTAATGAGCTATTTAAACATTGGAACACTAATGATCGGTTTCATCATACAGCATTTGATAAAGGCCTGGCGGCTGAAACGCGTCATGCAAGATGAAATAAATGTTTTTAAATCAAAGCCTGTGAGTGCTCCTATTGCGTTCCTGGATGAAGGGACATTTGTTGAATAATTTATTGCATGCAGGCCAAATGCACGAAGGAGGCACCCGTCACGTAAGGAGTTCGGTAGTCTTTTTTGGCATTTGTTGGAAGATGGAATGTAAACTACCGGAACCGCCTGAGCAAATGAAAAATGTACCTGCTGACGATTGAGTTGGGACATGACGACATGTAAGAGCATTGATTACTTATACCAGCGCTTTCAGGTACAGGAATTCTGATGTGCACTGAGTGGTTGACGAAAGGCTAGTTACATCAATAGCATCATAAATTAACTGCACCCGGAATGAAACCAACAGTGGCATAAATACCGGACAATTGTGTGAGGTATGAACATTTAACCCATTACGAGAATGGAAGCTTACTTTCAAGGTCAGCATGAAAATGTAATAACACCACTATGGGACTGAAATGTAATCTACTCACACTCAAGGATGGCGGCGAAAAAAACAACAAAGGGACTATGGTGAAAATGCAGTCCTTTCTTGCTTGCCACGACAAAGAGAGAGAAAAAAGAGGGGGAGCGTAACGAGCTATTTAAACATTGGAACACTAAGGATCGGTTTCATCCTACAGCATTTGATAAAGGCCTGGCGGCTGAAACGCGTCATGCAAGATGAAATAAATGTTTTTAAATCAAAGCCTGTGAGTGCTCCAATTGCGTTCCTGGATGAAGGGACATTTGTTGAATAATTTATTGCGTGCAGGCCAAATGCACGAAGGAGGCACCCGTCACGTAAGGAGTTCGGTAGTCTTTTTTGGCATTTGTTGGAACATGGAATGTAAACTACCGGAACCGCCCGAGCCAAATGAAAAATGTACCTGCTGACGATTGAGTTGGGACATGACGACACGTAAGAGCGTTGATTACTTATACCAGCGCTTTCAGGTACAGGAATTCTGATGTGCACTGAGTGGTTGACGAAAAGCTAGTTACATCAATAGCATCATAAAATAACTGCACCCGGAATGAAACAAACAGTGGCATAAATACCGGACAATTGTGTGAGGTATGAACATTTAACCCATTACAAGAATGGACGCTTACTTTCAAGGTCAGCATGAAAATTAAATAACACCACTATGGGACTGAAATGTAATCTACTCACACTCAATGATGGCGGCGAAAAAAACAACAAAGGGACTATGGTGAAAATGCAGTCCTTTCTTGCTTGCCACGACAAAGAGAGAGAAAAAAAGAGGGGGAGCGTAATGAGCTATTTAAACATTGGAACACTAATGATCGGTTTCATCATACAGCATTTGATAAAGGCCTGGCGGCTGAAACGCGTCATGCAAGATGAAATAAATGTTTTTAAATCAAAGCCTGTGAGTGCTCCTATTGCGTTCCTGGATGAAGGGACATTTGTTGAATAATATATATATATATATGCAAAAAGAAGTCAAAGTCTTTAAGCATAGGATTAGCACAGTGCCTTCCACGCTGAGATAGAAAGGGACAAAGTCTTTTGCCATTTCTACAGCAAAGTCTTTAAGCATAGGATTAGCACAGTGCTATCCATGCTGAGCTGTAAAATGACCAATGCCTTTTACCACTCCAGGCACAGTATCACAGCTTTGGATTGGTAAAATACCATCCAAGCCAACCTGAAATTAATAAAAGCAAACCCAGACACGTGTTTCACTCTCATTAGAGCTCTTCAGAGAATATATATATATATATTCACTGAAAAAACCACAGGTTTGAGGGACGTTATAGTTAGTTGGACATTTCACTCGTACAAAACCAGTGAAATTCGTCCATTATAGTTAGTTGAGCTAACTATAACTCGCGCCCCCGCAATGCATTGCTGATGACGTCACATATTACATCACTCATGACATGGTCAGTGACATCATGGATGACATCACTGATGACATCTCAAATGACATCACTGATGACATCACTGATGACATCATCCAGTGACTGTGTGTTTCTGTAAAGTTTAAATATGTTTTTTATATATATATATATATGCCAAGGTGTATTGAAGAATGAGTGGGTGTATGAGTGTCTGAATGGATGATTTAGTAGGTGCGTGACTGACTGTATAAGTGAGTAATTAAACGTGTCTTACTGAATGCATGGGTTAGTGACTAAACTGTGTGAATGTCTGTATCAGTCTGTCAGTTGGTGTGGAAGCGGCTGCATGGGTTGGTGAGTAGCTACATGAGTGTCTACATGGGTTATTGATTGGTTGTCTGAGTATCTGTATGGGTGCCTGAGTGTCTGTGTGGGTGGGTGGGGGGGGTGTGACTGTGCATAGATGTGTGAGTGGGTAATTCACTGGGTGTACGGGTTCAAGTGTGCATCTGTGAAGGGCTGTATGGGTGGGTGAGTGTGTGTATGGGTGTGTTGGTGAGTGAATGGATGTCTCAGTGGTACATGTGTGAGCAACTACATATGTGAAAGGCAGTATATGTGAGTGTTGGACTATATAAATGACTATATGTGAGAGTGAGTGATTGTGAGAGTGGCTTGATGGATGAGTGTGTGCTTGTGTCAGTGATTCTATAAGAGAGTAAGTATGTGTTAGTATCTGTATGAATAAGTGAGGTGGTGTGTGTATAACTGTATAGGTGAGTAAATGGGAGTGTGATTGATTCTTTGCATGACTGACTAGGTGTGTGAGTAACTCTATGTTTAGTGGTGTTGTGTGAGTATCTGTATAGGTGTATGAGTGCATATTTCAGTGGCTATATTGATGAGGGACTGCGTGTATGAGTGACTGTATGGGTGAGTGGATGTGTGTGTAGACCTATGTAAGAGTGAGTGGGTATGTACTAACTGGGATTGGTGTGTCTATGGTTTCGAGAATGGTAGTCTGTATTTTAGAGGAGGTGCATCAAAGGTTATATTAAGGTGTGAGGAGGTGCATCAGATGATCACGTGGATGATGTCATCAGTGATGTCATCAGTGATGTCATTTGAGCATGTCATCAGTGATGTAATATGTGACGTCATCAGCAGTGCATTGCGGGGCGCGAGTTATAGTTAGCTCAACTAACTATAACGGTAGAATTTCTCTGGTTTTGTACGAGTGAAATGTCCAACTAACTATAACGTCCCTGAAACCTGTGGTTTTTTCAGTGAATTTCTGAGGTTTTTTAAATGCTAATTTCTAACTATAACGTCCCTGAAACCTCTGTTTTTTTCAGTGAATTTCAAAGGTTTTTTAAATGCTAATTTCTAAATATGCCTACATAGGTAGGACATGTGCAGAAAGATGAAGAAAGGCGCAGAAAGAAGCAAGAGAAGTGCAGAAAGAGGCATCAGAAGTCCAGAAAGAGGAAGAAAGGTGCAGAAAGAACCAAGAGATGTGCAGAAAGAACCAACAGAGGTGCAGAAAGAGGCCTACTTTGACTGTACCTTACAACAGACTCATACAAAGTACCCTAATCACTAATCCTTCTCCAAAGATGTCTTAAACCTCACTTTTCTCTTGAAGGTTCACTATTAATCGACTGCTCAGAATGTTAGGCCTACCAAATATAAAACAGCAATCCTAAGCATATCACTGTTGTAAGTCTGACCAAGTTTGTGAAGGTATGCATGCGTGTCTATGCTTTTACCTAGTGACATGTTAAATTAAAATAAACATGCAAACACTTAAATACCTGTGTTTCAAACAGCATACTCTGTAAATTTGTATAAAAGAAGGTGTATGCATTTCTTTCTGCTCACAATACAGGGCACATGGGTATTCAATAGTATATTTGAGGGGCTCTATAACACATGTATACATAAGACATGTCTGCCTGTGCAACCGAATGACAGAGCAGAACTGAGAAGATTTGACCACCTATTGGAGAAGTTACCCGCTTTTTAAGCTACCATCTTCAGATGCATAACACATGTAAGAATACATATACAAGTAGACATATACCTCAGTCACGAGAGCACGCAGACCTTTAAACTTGACAGCTTGCACTTCCCATTTGAGTACAGAAGGAGGCAAGAGAAGTACAGAAACAGGCAAAAGAGGTGCAGAAAGAAGCAAGAGCAGTGCAGAAAGAACCAACAGAGGTGCAGAAGGAGGCAAGAGGGGTGCAGAAAGAGGCAAGAGGGGTGCCGAAATTTGCAAGAGAGGTGCAGAAAGAAGCAACAGAGGTGCGGAAGGAGACAAGAGAACTGCAGAAAGAGGGAAGAGAGTTGCAGAAACAGGCAAAAGGGGTACAGAAACAGGGAACAGGTGGGCAGACTGAGGCAAGAGAGGTGCAGAAAGAGGGAAGAGGGGTGCAGAAAGCGGCAAGAGGGATCCAGAAATTTGGAACAGAGGTGCAGAAAGAAGCAAGAGCAGTGCAGAAAGAACCAACAGAGGTGCAAAAAGAGGCAAGAGGGGTGCAGAAAGGGGTAGGAGAGGTGCACAAAGAGGCAAGAGGGGTACAGAAAGAGGCAGGAGGGGTGCAGAATGAAGGAAGAGAAGTGCAGAAAGAAGCAACAGAGGTGCTGAAAGAGGCACGAAGGGTGCAGAAAGAGGCAAGAGAAGTGCAGAAAGAAGCAACTTAGGTACAGAAAGAGGCAAGAGTGGTGCAGAAAGAGGGAAGAGAGGTGTAGAAAGAGGTAAGAGGGTTGCACAAAGAGGGAAGAGGGATGCAGAAAAAGGCAAGAGGGGTGCAGAAAGAAGCAAGTGAGGTGCAGAAAGAGGTAGGAGAGGTACAGAAAGAGGCAAGAGAGGTGCAAAAACAGGCAAGAGAAGTGCAGAAAGAGGCAAGAGAATTGCTGAAAGAAGCAACAGAGGTGTAGAAAGAAGCAAGTGAGGTGCAGAAAAAGGCAAGTGAGGTGCAGAAAGAGGCAAGAGAGGTGCAGAAAGAGGGGAGACGAGTGCAGAAAGAGACAACAGGGGTGCAAAAAGAAGCAAGACAGGTGCAGAAAGAAGCATGAGAAGTGCAGAATGAAGCAATGGGGGTGCAGAAAGAGGCAAGAGAAGTGCAGAAAGAAGCAACAGAGGTGCAGAAGGAGGCAAGAGAACTGCAGAAAGAGGCAAGAGACTTGCAGAAACAGGCAAAAGAGGTACAGAAAGAGGGAACAGGGGTGCAGATAGAGGCAAGAGAGGTGCAGAAAGAGGTAAGAGGGGTGCAGAAAGAGGCAAGACGGGTGCAGAAATTTGCAAGAGAGGTGCAAAAGAACCAACAGAGGTGCATAAAGAGGCAAGTGAGGTGCAGAAGGGGGCAAGAGAACTGCAGGAAGATGCAAGAGAGTTGCAGAAATAGGCAAAAGGGGTGCAGAAAGAGGGAACAGGTGGGCAGACTGAGGCAAAAGAGGTGCAGAAAGAGGGAAGAGGGGTGCAGAAAGAGGTAAGAGGGATGCAGAAATTTGGGACAGAGGTGCAGAAAGAAGCAAGGGCAGTGCAGAAAGAACCAACAGAGGTGCAGAAAGACGCAAGAGGGGAACAGAAAGAGGCAAGTGAAGTGCAGAACGAAGTAAAAGAGGTGCAGAAAGAGGCAAGAGAACTGCATGAAAAGGCAAGAGAGGTGCAGAATGAGGCAGGTAAGGTGCACAAAGAGGCAAGAGGGGTACAGAAAGAGGCAAGAGGGGTGCAGAAAGAAGAAACAGGTGGTGAAAGAGGCAAGAGGTGTGCAGAAAGAGGCAAGAGAAGTGCAGAAAGAAGCAACAGAGGTGCAGAAAGAGTCAAGACAAGTGCAGAAGCAGGCAAGAAAGGTGCAGAAAGAGGGAACAGGGGTGCAGGGGTGCAGAAAGAGGCAAGAGGGATACAGAAATTTGCAAGAGAGGTGCAGAAAGAAGCAAGAGCAGTGCAGAAAGAAGCAAGAGAAGTGCAGAAAGAAGCAAGAGAGGTGGACAAAAAGGGAAGAGGGGTGCAGAAATTGGCAAGAGGGATGCAGAAATTTGCAAAAGAGGTGAAGTGCAGAAAGAACCAACAGAGGTGCAAAAAGAGGCTTATGACATATTGATCCACGCAGTACCATTTGCTTCTCTAGAATCTTAGGGTCCACCACTGGCGTGCTTGCTGCAGGGAGTGGAGAGGTACGCTGTGTGGGCACATATGTGCTGTGAAATGCCGGTCTGTCTTCAGGTCCCTCTGACCCATGACGTGAGCCTTGTAAACCATTGCAGAAGCCTGTCCTGCGGTACTGTCACTTGCTAAGCATCTACATGCATTGTACCAAAGAGCTCGGGGACAAGATGGCATGACTTCACAAATGTTTAGAGTTAGGTACAAAACAAGCGGGAGAATTAGAAAAAAAAATATATATAATGAGAATAAAACAGGAACATATAGAAAAGGCAAGGGGGCGTGAGGAGGCTGACAGTTGGAGTGTTCGAAAAAAGGCAAGTAAAGTAGAAAACAGAGAAGATGCACACATAGAAAATGGGAAAAGATGGGCAGAGGGGCAGGAGGGGAAAAGAGACAGAGTGGTCAACTGTCACAAAAGGCAGGCAGAAAAGATTAAGATAGATAGAAAATGAGACAAGACAGACAGAAACAAAGGTAACAAGGGAAACACGCAGATAAAAAAAATTAAAATCACAACAAAGAGACAGTTACAGTGAGCTATGGCTAAAGCGGAGGCAGGCAGATAGAAAAAAAGGCAAAAGGATGAACGAATATTCAGACGGACAGGTGCCACGCAGCAAAGAGACACAGGAAGGCAGATAAAAGGCGGAGAAAAGCTAGCTATGGAAAAAGTAAAAGCAAACAGAGAATGACAACAAGGCAGGCAGACAGTTAAAGAAGGGATACACACAAGTAAACCAAGAGGGGAAAATGAAGAAAGGCAGGATAAGGGACAGATACAATAATATAAAAAAACAGGCAGTTAAAAAAAGCCAAAAAATAGGTTTAACCAGGCAGACAGACGAATAAAAAAATGACGAAAGACAGACTGAAAAGTAGAACAACCATTAAGCAGTAGGACAGAGAATGAGCAAACGGCACACAGACACAAAAGGGTAAAAAGAAATTCGGCAAAAGACAAATGGAATGACAAGCGGATGGGAACTCAGACAGAAAATGGCAACCACACATTCGGGCAGCCATGCACAGCTTGAACATAGGAGAGTCGGGCAGACAGAGAGAAAACAAGAAAAGCAGATAGAAAATGTCGAAAAGACAAGCGCTACTGATGTGCAGCGGATGAGAAAAGGAGGAAAGATAGGTCGGTTGAAAGACTTAAAAAGCATAAGACAGGCTTCTAGATAGAGGGGAGGGCAAATAGAAAAATACATAGATTGAAAAACGTTTGCAGCTAGTGGATGGCAGAAGGACAGATACTAGCATAAAAGGGAAATGGAGTGAAACCAGACTGAGATGATAAAAATAAAACTGGTGGGAAGCAAATAACAAAAAACACTCTTAGAAATAAAGAAAAAGACAGGCAGAAAGACAAACAACCGAAAGCTATAAGAAACACAAGTACATTTTGCAAAGAATGAACGAGTTGTGTGTAAAACACCAAATGCACACCCTACTCCCAATTCACAATGGAGGCAGAAATTTAGAATACAAAACTTTATCGAAAATAATTAAAAGCCCCTGTTGAAAATAATGTTCTACGGCAAAAAGTGTGGGTGTTTTTTTCGCCTTCTGCTTCTTTGATGCAGGCATGGTGTGCTTTCTGTTCCCCTACACATGCTGACCACAGGATATTGTTTTGCTTCAGCCACGAAAAGAATGCAGCAGTTCTTAATGTGCGTAATATCTATATAGTTACACATATATGTAGCCCATGGTTTCTTCGAAATGATTAACAATCTTAGCATACGAAGGGGTTCTATGGAACTGTATGGTATACTAGTAGATGTAATGTCCCTCCGAGCAGCTGCTAGTGTGCGGCGTGAGGTGATGCGCCGATAATGCAGGTGTATTGCCATGTGACACGAATCACACGGTGCGTGCCAACGAAGGGGGCAGCTCGCGGAAAATCAGTGAGTTTAGGTGCGGTCGAAACTACGGCAAGTTTGGGGGGAAAAAAAACCCAACATCCACAGAATAGTGAAAGCAGTATCCACAGAGTAGTACAAGGGGTCAGAAATACAGGGGGAAATAAAAATTGGATAGCTGCTCTGTAAGTTAAAGAGGGAGTTTGTGCCTAACATGTCAATAAATTATTGCACAAAACATGGGGTAGAGTCGACTTCATCGTCGCATATAACATTTAGCTAAACCATGGGCTGTATTCATTTAATATTTAAATTTTTAATGTATTGAGCCATAAAAGGGGCATTCTATATATAATAAATGCCCTTTAAGGCTTAGTGTGCAACATAAATTATTTATTTTTTAAAAAGAAGAAAAGAGGAGGCAACCCGGGCTAGTTCCCAAGTTTCAGATGAAGAGCAGTATATATATATATATATATATAT
This sequence comes from Calotriton arnoldi, assembly GCA_963921515.1. NCBI lineage: Eukaryota > Metazoa > Chordata > Amphibia > Caudata > Salamandridae > Calotriton > Calotriton arnoldi. The sequence goes on along the minus strand of CAWUFW010024029.1, from coordinate 5,526 downwards.
ATATATATATATATATATATATATATATATATATATATATATATATATATATATATATATATATATATATGTATATATATATATTCGTGGAATACTTATATGAGCACATGCCTTATGGAAACAGCAAACAAAAGAACCGCCCACTGGAGGGAATTAAAGTAACACTGCCGGTTGGACCACATGTCCCAGAATGCAAGCATAAAAGTTATCTATTGGAGGAGCCAGATTTAAATTAGGACATTAGGCTGTGGACACCAGCAATGTGTATGGTGCAGGTTTACCTTTGATAAAGGTCTTTGGAGACCGAAACGCGCCAGGACTGCCATGCTGCTTCACCAATCAAGAAATAAAGATCTATAAACAGCAAGTTACGAGTACGGCTCACCTTCTTTCCGTCAAGGGAGAATATGAATATATATATAAATATATATATATATATATATATATATATATATATATATATATATATATATATATATCTCACGCCCCCACAATGCACTGCTGATGACGTCACATATTACATCACTCATGACATGATCAGTGACATCATTGATGACATCACTGATGACATCTCAAATGCGAAATGCGATCCACGCGTTTCGGCTCGTCCGAACCTTGATAACGATACAAGACGTCATTGTAGCTTCCTTATTTAAATGTACAAATGCCTCCAGTTGCCAACATTAACAAAGGACTACATATTACTTTAATCCAAAAAGCAGGCGGCCATATTGGCCTGGTCACGATGTGAAAATTCAGGAATTGATACAATAAAGAAAAGAAAACAAGTGTTAATATGCACACAATGTCATTTCAGCATATCTTGCCCCGTGACCGCCGTATCTGTATGTTCGTCAACGTGACTTGTTTATAATAAACATACTTAGGATTGCAAACATCAACATAAACAATGGACTACACATTACTTTAAAGTGAAAGGCTATCGGCCATATTGATCTGGGCACGTTGCGTATTATAATGGTTCTTACACGAAAGAAAAGAAAAAAAAGGGGTGTTAATATACACACACTATCCATAAATAAAGTTCTAGCGATTATAGTTCCATTCCATTCACAGCTCATTTGAGATGTCATGAGTGATGTCATGAGAGTTGTCACTGACCATGTCATGAATGATGTAATGTCTGAGGTCATAAGCAGTGCATTGTGGGGGTGTAAGTTATAGTTAGCTCAGGCAACTATAACTGCTGAATTTCACTGGTTTTGTACGAGTGAAATCTGAGTCTAACTATAACGTCCTTGTAATCTTTGTTTTTTCCAGCAAATTTCTATTTTTTTTTAACGTTAAGTAAGATGCCTATCACAATGGATGGTGGGGGGTTGGAAGCAGGGCCTGGCCTGGCATTGTGCTGCCCCCACCCAAGCTTGCTGCTCCTGCCTCCCCTCCTGCTTGCCATCCATTGTCCAAGTCCATGCCCCTGCTCCCTCATTACAGCCCTGTGTGGCTGTTGTTCTGCCACTGGCCTTCCCTTCTTCTCTGAACAGTTAGCTTGCTGCCCCATCCACCTCCTCCCTATCCTCTGTTGTCTGAATCCATGCACTAGCCTTCTCCCTCCTGCCGTGCATGGTCTGATGTGCTGCCACTGCCCTCCATTTAGCATGATGTCCCAGTCCACTCCTCCTGCCCTCCATTGCCCAATTCTATGCCCCATCATTGACCTCCTGCTTAGCCTCTGTGCTTAGCTTGCTGCCCCTACTCTCCTTCCCCCTGCCCTCCGATGTCTGTGTGCATGCCCCTGCTCCATCCTTTTTGCCCACCATGTTCCATGGACCTGCCCCTCCTATCTACTCTGAGTGTTCTGTTGAGCTGCCACTCCCCTCCCACCTGCCTAGCATTGTCAGATGACTGTAACCTGTCCCTGCCACCTCCACCCTGCCTGTCCACGTTCCATGCCCCTATCCCCTTCCTCCTGTCCTCCATGGTCCATTTTACTGCCACACCCTTCTGCCCTCCCTGGTCTGTTGTGCTGCAACTGCTCCTCCTGCCTGCCCTGCGTGGTCTGTTGTGAGGCCCCTTCCCCTGAAGTCTCTTGTCTGTGCCCAGCTCCTACCCCTCCCTTCTATCCTCCATGGTCCTTTCTGCTTGCACCTGTCCCCTGCTTCTCGCCCATCATGGCCATTGTGCTGCCACTAACCCTCCCGCTTGCCATGCATGGTCTTCTGTGCTGCCACGGCCCCTCCCACCTTCCCTGTGTGGTCAGCTAGCTGCCCCTGACCCCCTCCCACCTTCCCTCCATGGTCTGTGTGTATGCCATTATAGTTTCACTGTCGCTCTCCAACGGTGTGTCTTGCTTCTAGTGCCCATCCTGCCTGACCTCCATTGTCATCTTGCTGCTCCTGCCCTGTCCCCTTGCCCCCTGCCCTCTGTTTTCCATGTGCAGACCACTATTCCCTCCCTCCTGGCTTGTCTGTTCCATTGTAATGCCCCTGATCCCTACCTCCTGCCCTTTATGGTCCATTATGCTGCAGCTTTCTCTCCTGTCTGTCCATTATGGTCAGCTAGCTGCCATTGCCTCTTTCCCCTCTGTTCTCTGTTGTCCATGTACATGGTCCTGTCCCCTCCCTATTGCTTTCCATGGATTGTTGTGCTGCACTCCCGTCCCGCGTTACCTGTATGGTGTATTGTGCTGCTGCAAACCCTGATGCCTGCCCTGTAAGGTCAGTTTGGTGCACCTGTCCATGTCCCTCCTGTCCTCTGTTATCCGAGTCCATGTCCCTACCCCAATTCCTCCTGCCTTCCATGATCCAATGTACCATACTTGCTAACATTTTGAACTTGGTAAGAGGGAGATTTTGGAAAAAAAAACTGGGGTATTGATTTTGCCCATTGACTTACATTGAAAAAGAGGAGATTGTAGACAGGAGACAGATCAAATAAAGCCCATTTGGGCTTAAAAACATTGGGCGTTTCCTGGCTGAATCGGGTCTGTTGGCATGTATGGTTGTACTACCACTGCCTCTTCCTTCTGCCCACAATGGTCTATTATATTGCCACAGCCTCTCTTGCCTGTCCTGCATTGTTGGTTTGTTGCCCCTGCCCCCTTTCCACTGCCCTCCATAGTCTGTTGTGCTGCCACTGCCCTTCCTGCCTGCCCAGTGTGGTCAAATTATTGCCTCTGCACCCTCCTACCTGCCTTCAATTTTCTGAGTCTGTGCCCCTGGCCTCTGCCTCTCAACAGTATCCTAATGAACTACTAGATTGCTAACATTCTATATTTATTACAAAAGTGTGGCAACCTGACGTCATCTTGATGTAATCAAAACTGTAATACCTAGAGCATTTCCTTTAGAAATTACAGAAATGAGAGGATCTTATTTGCATCGAAATTATGGTTAGTGCTCTAAAAAACTAAAATGAGGACATATTTTCTGAGTTTTCAAATAGCGACAAAGCACTTTTAAATTATTTGTTATCTTTATGTTTTTTATCCAGTTGACCACTTGATTAAATGTTGCACTTAGGGAGAGGATGTGGTATTACTTCCAGAGCTGCAGACTTTGCAACTGGGGAACCAGGTTGGAGTTTCTGCTTCAGCTCAACATTCTGTGATTCTGGTCAAATCACTTAATCTTCCCATGTCTACAACCAACATGAATTTGTCCTTGTGTGATGTAACCAATGCTCATGTAAAGCACTCCAATACCTGACCAGTCTGCACTATATAAAACTGCAAAAAAACAAAAAATAAAAAGTGTTTTGCACACTTCTGTCATTGGGCTATACATGGGCTACATCTGGGTGATATTTGTGCTACATTTGGGCTCTTTTGTCTCTGGTGGCCATCTTGGGAGATTTATTTGTTATGAAGTTTCCTAATTTCCTCATTTACTGCAGTCTCCTCAGTAGGAAATGCTTTCAGTTTTTTACTTTAATTTCATCAAGAAGGCATTCAGATGTGTCACACATTCGCCATCAATTCTGAATGTTAGCACTCTAGTTGCTGATTAGATCACTGTAGTAAAGCTACTGCTCACTAGGGAAGTCTGCTGCTGGTATTGAAAGTGCATGTTTCAGTCTGCATGTCAGAATTGTTTTAATGAAATAGAAGAAGATTTGAGAAGTCACTCAAAATGTGCCCTAATTTTTCTTTCTTCAGCACTAATCATAATTTCTATGGCAAAATGAACCCCCTCCGTTTGTTCCTTTTTAAATTAAATGTTTTAAGTGTTACCAGTTTATTCCAATCAAGATGGCTTCAGGTGTGCCATACTTTTGTCATAAGTAAGACTGTTAGCGCTCTAGTTGTTCTTTAGAACACTCTGGTACATTCTGTCATTGGGCTATATGTGGGCTACATCTGGGTGATATTTGTGCTACATTTGGGCTCTTTTGTCTCTGGTGGCCATCTTGGGAGACTTATTTGTTATGAAGTTTCCTAATTTCCTCATTTACTGCAGTCTCCTCAGTAGTAAATACTTTCAGTTTTTTACTTTGATTCCATCAAGAAGGCATTCAGATGTGTCACACATTTGCCATAAATTCAGAATGTTAGCACTCTAGTTGCTCATTAGATCACTGTAGTAAAGCTACTGCTCACCAGGGAAGTCTGCTGCTGGTATTGAAAGTGCATGTTTCAGTCTGCATGTCAGAATTTTTTAATGAAATAGAAGAGGATTTGAGAAGTCACTCAAAATGTGCCCTAATTTTTCTTTCTGCAGCACTAATCATAATTTCTATGACAAAATGAACCCCCTCATTTTGTTCCTTTTTAAATTAAATGTTTTAAGTGTTACCACTTTATTCCAATCAAGATGGCTTCAGGTGTGCCATACTTTTGTCATAAGTAAGACTGTTAGCGCTCTAGTTGTTCTTTAGAACACTCTGGGAAGCTGCAGTAGAACACAAAGGAATCAACTGACAGTCTCTGCCCTTGTTGGATGTAGATGTTTTACTGAGAATGTCAGACTTCATTCTCACATGACTGAGAAAGATAATGTGAATTTACAGAAAATATGCTCTCATTTTAGCTTCTAGATCACCTTCCAAACCTCTATGGGAAAATTATGAGAAAATAGTTTCCTCTCAAACATGATTCATGATATCCCAGCAGAAGGCTTTTTCACAGGGTAAAATCACCTTAGAACACACCACAATTCCTAAAATTAGTATGGTACCATCAACAAATGATTTATAATGTAACTAAAGTCTTATCACCCTTTATACGTTCTCCTTTTGGTGACCCTCAAAACCTTCCATTCACTCAAATGCATTTTAATGGGGTGCTATCATGTATATTGGTCCCAAGATGGCTGCCAACACTTCTTGGATGAAGTGCGGACAGCCAATCAGATCTCACGATGAGATGTGTGGTTAGGCTCCGCCCAGATATATACATTTCTTTTTCCTTTAATATTTAAAAAACTACTGAACAGATTTAAACCATTTAAAAAAAAAGGGCGCTTTTTGAACCAAGAGCTACCTTTTTGCCAAATTTGGTGTAATTCCGTTCAGCAGTTCGGGCTGTAGCCTTGTCTAAAGTTTCCTATGGAAATTAACATGTGGAAA